>JBCFYV010002255.1:22097962-22312962 GCA_039000515.1 Timema cristinae | reverse complement strand
GTGAGTAAACATCTGTATCTATTCACTGTGAGTGTAACATCTGTATATATTCACTGTGAGTTAACATCTGTATCTATTCCTGTAAGTGTAACATCTGTATATATTCACTGTGAGTGTAACATCTGTATATATCACTGTAGTGTAACATCTGTATCTATTCACTGTGAGTGTAACATCTGTATATTCCTGTAAGTGTAACATCTGTATATATTCACTGTGAGTGTAACATCTGTATCTATTCCCTGTAAGTGTAACATCTGTATATATTCACTGTGAGTGTAACATCGTATATATCCTGTGAAGTGTAACATCTGTATATATTCACTGTGAGTGTAACATCTGTATATATTCACTGTGATGTAAACATCTGTATCTATTCACTGTGAGTGTAACATCTGTATATATTCACTGTGAGTGTAACATCTGTATATATTAACTGTGAGTGTAACATCTGTATATATTCACTGTGAGTGTAACATCTGTATCTATTCACTGTGAGTGTAACATCTGTATATATTCACTGTGAGTGTAACATCTGTATTATTAACTGTGAGTGTAACATCTGTATATATTCACTGTGAGTGTAACATCTGTATATATTCCTGTAAGTGTAACATCTGTATATATTCACTGTGAGTGTAACATCTGTATATATTCACTGTGAGTGTAACATCTGTATATACTCACTGTGAGTGTAACATCTGTATATATTCACTGTGGTGTAACATCTGTATATATTCACTGTGAGTGTAACATCTGTATCTATTCACTGTGAGTGTAACATCTGTACGCACTTAGTGCAAGGGAACATCATAATTACAACCCTTCATGAAATTTCCTCCTTTGATTGAGCTGTTCGTTAATCTATCTTTAGATGAAGCACATCAGTAAAATATAAACCTGTTTCATTTGACTACATGAGCAATAATATGTGTACGGGTTACCATCCTTTCTCCCTTCTTTTCCTATGTGAGCTCGCAAGAGTGAGCTGTAACTTGGAACAGGAGTCAGTGACACAGCGAGAAGTGAACCAAGGAATGTGGAGGTGAAAGTGAAGGTGATGTCACTTTGTAGTACCACCAACAACCAGGCTTGCAATAATTTATATACTGTAGGCGCAATCAAGCCGTGGCGATGCACCAAAAAGCCATACTTTGTATAGTGTATTCTTATTATTACTAGCACCACGTCTTACTACCCATTCGGGTTGTACGCACTTAAGCTAATGTGTAACGATAGGGTGGTTGTGAGATTTAATGGAGGACCTAGAGTTTAACGTGGAATCCGAACTACGGTGGAGGCCTGGCATTCCTCACATTCCCAAGTTGTAATTAATACACGTCTTGTCAGAGGTGAAGGAAGGGTTTGGCAATAAAATAAATCTGTGCCGGGACCAAGGATTGAACCCTGGACCCCCAGCACAAAAATCCGACACCTTACCCCTAGACCACCAGGTCACCCTTTGTCTATTGTAGACGTGATAAATTGGGTCGTTGCACTAAATAGACAAACGCCATTCTTTATCTACTGTAGGTGCGGTCAAGCTGTAACGATGTTGTCTATCCACCGCGAGGTCGTAGAGTCGTGAATTTACCGTGATAAAAGTCTATATCACGGCAAACTAGAAGGTTTATTAGATACAAGATTATTCTCGAGCCAGAAATAGTATCAAGGTCCGGTTTCCCACATGATTCATTTGAGTATAGTGAAATTGAAGTCAGTTAAATAATTTCATTTTAAATTTAAAAAAAATAATTAGGTTGTATTTTTAGAAATATGTTAAAACAGTTACACATGGCTCCTTTACACTATTTTCTTAAGATAATACAAATAAAACTCATTACAATGCGACTCTTGGTTCAAGTTGTGATACCCATCTACGCTATGTATTATACTGGGTGTGAGATGTTCTTTTTAGGGCAAGCCTAGTTAAAGGCACATTTCATCTTACATAGGTATTTCTTAAGAGAACGGTAGCTCTGAAACCTTAAGAGTAAAACCACAAATACAATAATTCTCAATATTCGTAAACTTTTTTGTTGTGAGTTTATTATTGAAATTACCTTTTTAATTTGAGGAAGGCTGTGGTTATGTACTGTACAGAACCATAGACGTTCTTAACTGGCCTCATGGTGGTCATAAGTCCTGCTTACCTAAAGTTCTTGGGTTCGATAACCGGTCGGTACTTGGACATTTTTCTCGAAAGGAGAATAATTCCCATGATCACCAGAGCTTATTTATCTAGGTTCAAGTTAATATCTTCACTGGATCCAACATCTCATATTCATTAACAACATTCCCTCATCTCATTGGGGCATAGAAAGAGCCTCTACGGAAAGGATGTACGATTAGTACATTCTGGCGTCCCCTGGGAAACAGTACATTAGTACTGGCTAATATTACCGCTAAACTAAAAGCATAATTCTATATGGATCAGAAACCTGGACTCTTGGGGAAAATGGAAAAAAATACTTTGAGAGCTTTGAAATGTGGTGCTGGAGAGAGAAGTCTTGAGAAGATCAGGTGGATGGACAGGGTGACAAATGAAGAAGTCAAAGATGTCTTAAGAAGAGTGGGTGATAAGTTAACCATTCTGAATGTGATTCTTTGGTAGAAAGAAAACTGGGTTGGACACATTCTTATAAGGAACTGTCTTCTGCACGAACTCATAGAAGGAAAGGTTGATGAAAAGAGGAATTTAGGAAGAAGAGAAGGATTCAAATATTGAAAGACTTGAAAGAGAGAAGAACATTCTGGGAAATGAAGGAGGAGATTGAGGATGAGTTGCACTGGTGGTATAAGTTCACTGACAAAAGGACGGGACCTGTCAAAAGACAGAACACCTAATAATAATAATATTAATAATAACAGTCTTCCCACAATTAGGAGTTAAAGATTTCTATAACTCAAGACACGCCACGTTCCTGATTTATTGCCAGAGATTGCCTTATTGATGGTGCAGTGACGTCACGTGATCTCCTCCTACAATGTAACTACAGTAGCCCCATGACTTCTTTGGTGCTGACTGACAGCTCACAGCTGAGAGCTGACGGCTTTGAAAAGTTACCAGACCAAATTATATATCCCTACGACGAACCATATGATCTGAAAAAACATGTGTTTAGCAGCTGTAACTTCTGACAGTCAATATTTAGGTATATACCTAAATGTTGGCTGTTAGATGTCAGCTGTGAGCTGTAAGTCAGCACCAAAGAAGCCAAGGGGCTACTGTACCATATTAGAGTGCACTGTATAAAACTGCCAGACCGGAAGGCTGCTGCAAGTTACTCCAACGTAGAATTAACCTTATGCATCGTCTGCATACACCATTGTCTCTGTGCTTCGGGTCTTACTACTCTTCCGAGTTAAGAACGTTGCCTACCTGTGACGTTGTGGCAAATCAATATATAGTATTTGCCATCTTAAAGTGGGAGTGTAGGGGACGTGAGAAAAGGCCAGTGTTTTTACAGTTTCTTTTATATCAAATCCTTTTATTTTTACCAAAATAAATAAAATATTTCTACAGTGAAACATATAGTTAAATCTTCTTCACCTGTTTGATATCAACAGTTGTTGAATATCTGTAATGAGCATAGCAGCGTTAGTTGACAAACCTTTTAGATAAAGAGAAAAAGTTGTCATTAAATTATAACACACCCTTGACAGATATTAAACAACTTTTGAGGTCACCATTTGAGGAAAATTTAACTCTTATGTTTTTACTGAAGCAATATTTGATTTATTTTTACCAAACATTTTTTTTTAAATATAAAAACTGCAAAGAAACACTGTGTAACAATACGAACTAATTCTAGATATAATATTGCTGTGATAATATTTCGGTTGTCTATAGCTCCGTGGTCGAGCGTCTATCATAACTGTACGGAATAGATACCGTTTAGCTAGCTGTTAATTGCTCTATGGTCGAGCACTAATTAAATCGGTATATTTAATAAAATGAAAGAAAGAGAACTTTTTATGGTTGTTTATTCCCACACGGTTTATTCAAATGACATCTGTTAATAACTGATACATATTCCAATTAAATGCTTGATATCAATGCACACTTGTGTGAGTGGCAGACTTGTGCCTTTGTGAGTTATGCATGACTTGTGTGACTTGATACTGACTGCCCTGCTTGTGTTAGACTGCGTTGTTTGTTGTGTGTGCGACTTGTTCCCTTAACCATACACACAAGTGGTTTATATATGACATACCCCTTGCCTCTTGCTCCCTTCGTCAACAGTGTAAATACTAACTAATTGAAAGAGTCCTGGCGACAGGTGTTGTGAAAGCTAGCTTCTTATTGGTATAGGGAATTGACGTATTTTCCAAATACTGCGGAGTTGTTCGTTTAACAGAAAAAATTGTATAAAAAATATATTTTAATGGTGTAATCCTTTTCACAATATTTATGAAAAGCACGTGTTTCCTCATGGATGAATCATAAAAGGATACTATACATATGTTAATTTAAAGAAAAATTACCTTCATCCATGACTTTTTATATATTTTAGAGGGATGCAAATCAATATCATTACAACTGTCCTATTTTCACGTTCCCTACTTCCTCACCTTAACACGCTTTTTTTATATGTACAGTAGGCCTGTCATTACTGTCTTTATCAAAGATTAGTAAAACATTGATATATCACCGTTGCTAAAATTGAATATAATTTGAATTCAAACGGTGGGCATTAGATCTGCACAGCATTCATTTATCAACTAATGGTTATCAACTAATGGTGCTGGTGGTGTTTTATTGTTGTAGGTGCAGTTGCCTTCAATAAGAGCGTGACCCTCTTAGGTAGCCACTCGGTCTAACGCGCTACTCTCATGTTGGACTAGACTGCTGAAGACGGGGAGATCGGGGTTCGATCACGGTTGGGCTCACTGAGGGTGGTTTTTTCCTAAATGGTATTTCACGCAAGTTCGGGTGTATTTCCTATAATTAAACCTTCCTAATCCATAAAGCCATAAAGTGACATTTAAAGCACTAGGGTAGATTTCCTTGTTTGAGATGTATTTGAATTATTTCTAAACATTTTGTTGTTGTTTGGAAACAATTTGTAATCTTGTTATTAGCGTACATTCGTTCTAAAATTAACATCGTTAGTATATTTTCTCTTGTCAACCTCAGTGGTTTTGGGGTAAAGTGCTCACCTCAGGAGCCGAGGATCGTGGATTCCAACCCAGTTGGGGTTGACGGATAAAAATCCATAGCACAACTTGCTTTGGAAAGGAAGGGAAGCTAATATGCTTGTTTTATGTCAACTGTGGCATATAAAAGAACCGTAAAGGATATGTGAAAATACCTTTCTCGTCAAAATTGGTAGACCCTTTTAATCGATTCTCGAAGTCTGATATAGTCACACAAATGAATAAAAATAATAGTAATAATAAAAAAGTACATTCTATAATACTTTAATTGGAATAATTATAAAAGTTTTAATGTCTTACAAGCAGTCCCTTTGTCATAATGCGTCAAGTTTCGCAATTATAACTATCAACTGTAGCCAATGGATTTTAGAAATGTAGATTTGAAAGTTAATTATTCTAGTTATAAAATAAATTTCCCTATGGGCCTCCTTAAACTTAGCACAGACACACAACTCAGCCCCCCCCCCCCCCCAACTTTCCACCCCAATCACTGACCGTTAATTTATCACTGAAAAAGGGTAAAACCAACATCTCAGTAAGGATACTCTTTTTTGACCATGTCAGGAATAGAATCCTGCACCTTCTGATTAGTAATCAGTCTTACTAACAACTGAGCGAAGGCATTGTACAACAGTTGGAGGAAATCTATGTTGAAATAGATGGACCAGTGAAATCTCAATAAGTTTCAATGAGTAAATTAAAGTTGTTTTTTATGACAAGTAAAATTATCAGGAATGATTCAATAATTTTTGACACTTTTTATAAAGAATATGCAATGCTGCCACCCATCATCCCCCATATTTAAACAATATATTTTATTATCAACGCATTATAATACCTGTTCAGTCTATACACATATATGATAGTCTAATGGAGTAGGGATGAGGAAGGAAACATTTAAGAGGTAATCAACCCGCAGCTGCGTGGAAAGAGAGTAAGAAACTGTTTAAGGAGGAAAAAAAACCCATCCTAATTAGACCCAACTTGGCTTAGAATCCTGATCTCCCCATCATCAGCAGGCCAGTCTAACATGATAGTGATGCCATGACCGTTCAGCCACTGAAACCTATAACAAATTTATACAAATATCGTTTTGAATACCCCCAAACCCCTCCTTTTGTGTCCATGGCTCTTACCAACCTAACAAACCATACGCACTTTAACTCTATTGATAGGTAAGGACGAAAAAGGCTTGATTGATCTTAGATGTAGATCTTGATTTGCAATGAGGCAGAGTGGGAAAAAACTTGTGAAAAAGAGACCTCAGTACACCCGATCCGTTTTAAAGACATTGCCTACCTATGACGTCACGACAGGTCCAGATATTTATAAATTTGGTTTTTATTCAGCAAGTTTTAAAGACAAAGGTTAAATAGGAACCATAAAGTCTTAAATAATTTTTAAAATGTCCTAAAGTGTCACAAAACTATTATTTTGGTTTTGGAGTAGGTTTTTTTTTTTTGTAAACGCAGTTTTTATAAATCATTTGGCTATTTGTCTTGGTCAAGAAAATGACCTGTAGGAGTCCTTACTGGCAGGATGTGGGTTGAAATAGTCTGAGGTAGCAAATATTTATCTCGAATAGAAAACAAGAAAAGGTTAATTTTAAAAATCAAGTAAACGTTTTCAAAGATAGTAGAGTGAGTGTGTAAGCTTGACAGAGGAAGAGGGAAAGTGTTATCAGTATATAAACAAGAGTCCTCATAGGGTGAACTGCACATTTGATTCCCTCTCTTTCTATTTCTTACATTGGTGTCTTAAGTGTATGACTGCTTAACGTGTTTATATGCGTCAAGATAAAAAACAAACCAACCTCGCAAAATAACATTAAAATCTACAAATAGGCAACGGCGTTAAAAACTTCCAACTTTCCCTTCACTGTCAAACTAGAACCATAAGAGATTGAAACTTAGTCCACGTGGTCCACCGATACGAGTGACAGCTTGATAAAGTGTTTATATCGGACCAAAGCCTTCCGTTTCTATGGACAAGCGTTTAGTAAAAGAGAAAAAAAAAAAACCGTCACCTTGACCTGTTTTCATCACGCGACAACCAGACCCTTGACCGAACTTTCCACCTACTGTACACATACATGTCCTTGCCATCGAGAATCTTCATGAGGTAATGTGCTGAGGGACATCAAGGTCACCTGTCAATTAGCAAGCAAAGCTTCTAACGTTTATCTTTACACATACAACGCCTTTCACACTATTGCTACAGTAACCAACGTTTCATAGGAAGTGTCTTTTGGAAAATACACATGGTTTTGCTACAAAAACTGATAACATATCACCTATTTATAATATATAGTTTTTTTTAGCACAGTGCCTTACTGTACGTTCTAGTTATACACCTATGTACTAATTATGCTAATGGTTTTTGGAATTGGGAAGTTTACCCGCATTGGCATAGAGGGAGAGTGGAAAACCATTTTGGAAAAAACCCTCAGTACACTCGACTGAGATTTGAACCTTGATCTCTTCGTCATCGGCAGTCTAGTTTACTGTGAGAGTCACACCTTAGACCATACGGCCACTAAAGTGGGTTTTATATATAAACATATATTACCCGCTTCAGTTGCCAAATGGTCTAAGGTATCATCTTCGCAATATACTAACTAGACTGCCGATGACGGGATGATAGGGTTTCAAATCCCGGTTGCGTATACTGTGCGTGCTTTTTCCTAAATGCTTTTACACTCTCCCTACATGCAAAATGTGGGCACACTTCCTCTAAATACAACCTTAATCATCCCTAACGCATTAAAGTAATTAGTAGAAGGGGCATAACCTGAATGGGTAGTAAGACACGGTGGTAAATAATAATTAATAATTATATATGTATGTATTATGTATATATATATTTATTTAACTATTTAATTATATTATTTAATATGTATATACATATGTGTGTATTGATAATGGCTTGTATATCAAAATAGGCAACTTAAGATCATTACTTGACGTATGAATGTGTAAAGTAGATAATAGCCTTAGTAACTTTTCTACCTGTCAGACAAGGTCCTTCCAATAAAAATTGGACTAAATCTGACTAGTTACCACAAACTATATTATCAAATTACATCAGATTTTTAAGGTTTTAAATTTATCCGTCTAAGGTTGATATTTTTTCCGTCACCAACTTGTCTTACCTGCTGTTCGGACCATTCGTATATTTAAATAGTAGGGTAGGAAATGAAAAAGATATAATTTTGAGAGAAAACATTCCTTAATTTGCTTGGAGGAGGAGATGCAAACTAACCCTTCAGTGGGGGGGGGGGAAAAACCCCACCTCATTACATTCGATCTGTATTCAAATCCCAACCTCTTCTTCAGAAAACCCCACAATACGAGACTGACACCTTCATTAGAGTGTCATTCAGTGTGGGTTGGTCAAGCTTTCCATCAACGTAAGGAATATAACACCTTGATAATATACATTAAGTATTGATTTAGAGCTCATTAACTTATGATCTAAGGCAGGCCTATCCAACTGGCCCCAGCGGGCCTCATATTTTAAGGCCTGCGACGCATTAAGTAAGTTTAAAAAAAAAAGTCTCTTAGGAGTTCTTTAAACATGATCGGACTTAAAAGGTGTAAAATTTATTATATGTATTATTTTCTGTACTGTTATGTAATCAATTATACAAATATATATTAGATTAATTAGAAAATTTAAAGCAATTAATCTCAAAGTAACTCATTTAAAATGAAACGGATTTTCTGTTTAGCTAAAAAAAAAACATTGTTGATACTGTATAGACCTAATTTCCACGTATGTGGCGTCTAGGAATATAAAATGGGGCCCTTAGCTAACTCAAAGTTGGACAACTCTGTTTTGAGGTGTAATTCTAATGTTAGACTGGCCTACTGATGAAGAAGAGATTGGGGCTCAAATACAAATCAGGACCACTAAGGGTTTTTTCCTAAATGTTTTCTCACTCTCTTTCAACGCAAGTGCGCCTAGATAGCCTTTAGAAAGCTTCTTTTTTTTCATCCCTAGGCCAGTAAAGTAAAGATCATTTGTACGCATAACCTGAAAAAAATATAGTAAGAAGTGGCGATAAAATAAAATATATAAAAATACGTCTTCCAAACTTAATTGTGATCACCCAAATCTTTTGTGATTGTTTGCTTTTTTATACCATGTTGATACTATTTTTTTAATCCAACTGAGGCTCGAAATCTCGTATACATGGTTCATCCCCATCTGAAGTATAGTGGCAACCGAGGCTCTTTAAAATTCACCTTACTCGTCATGTCCCCTGAGAGTGGAAAAGTTTATTCTAACATTTGCTAAAATAAAACATTCAACCCCGAAACGTACTACAAAAAATTATTGTAATTACTACCAAATCGTTCATTCTCTCTTATATAGTCTAATATTATCATTTTAGACACATTAGAGTACGATATTTTTAATGATTTAAAACATTCCCAAGCTAAACATTTTGAACACAATTAGGAGGGCAATTTTTATATACTTCAAAATGTTCCCATTAGTCCTTTGTACGTAATTCATCAATCATCATTAATCTATTAAAATGAGCCTGGTTATGTTAATGTAGGAATTCTAGAAATATAATTAAATAATAATAATAATAATAATAATAATATTTAGCACCACGTCTTACTACCCGTTCGGGTTATACGCTTTAAGTACTAACTACGCTAATGTACTAGGAATTGGGAAGGTTGAATTATAGGAAGTGAACCCGCATTTGCGTGGAGGGAGAGTAGAAAACCATTTAGGAAAAACCACTCCCAGTTCACCCGACCAAGATTGGAACCTCGATCTCCCCGTCCTCAAATAGAATTAAAGAAAACAAAAATGTTCAGTGGAATATTCCTATAACTTATCAAATCGAAATTAATTGGAATATTATTAGAAAAGTAGAACCAATATCTAAAGGATGATTAAAAAGTAAGGAATGTTCTTGATACAATAGTTAATGGTAAAATAATTAAAGATGTACAGACTTAGGTTTAGTAGAATAGTAATAATTTTTGGGACCAATAAAAAAAAGATAATTTTTTTTCTTACATCTGAAGTTTCAAATGTTAGCTCCTTATTTGGATTTAAGAGAACAGTATTGTATAAATAAATGGTATGATTTAATCTAAATATTTTATCATATATTGTCTAATATAGTTTGTGAACTAACTTTCAAAAATCAGTCCTCAGTACTTACTCTCAAATGATTACTATATAAAAACGAACAAACATTTTTATTTATCACCTGAATCAACCCCTATTTACTAATTTTAAATCAAAACATTTAAACCATAAAAAAAAAGTCAACCATAAACTAACCTTAAACGAATTTCCTCAGCAAAAACCAGTATGCATTGCTATTTTTAATTTTAGACACTCCTCAAGTATCTATTTTAAATCATATGGTTAAAACCATTTTCGAGAATTTCTTATTTTCAAAAACAAGTCATCAGTAAATAGTTCATATTTTAAGACTAGCGTCAAAATTAAAAACAGTCATGGCCATATGCCATCTAACTATAAAGCACAAACAAAAAACCATCAAAATGGTACAGCCGTAGCCCAGGAAAGACAGACAGATAGAGAAAGGTGATGAAGGAATGTCGGGGGAACATAAAACGTCATCATCTAGAGGGCTAAAAGTGTTACGATTACAATACTTTTTCTACATGAGAAAGCAAAAACCCAATCGTTAGGAAACCACAGTGTAGATTTTTTCCTTCCCTCTGGTAACTTTCTTTTTTGGGAATACCAATACATATATATATTTATCTTATAAATATTGACTAAATAAAGTGCTTCAGCTAGGAGATCCTTGTTCTCTTGAGAATCAATATACTTTCTCAAAACTAGCACAATCTCATGTGCGTTTCAATGAGTGTGTGACGTTCCCTAAACGTCACTCATTAGTCATAGAACACCGAAGTTTCCTAAGCTGCAAGGAAAACAATATAAAGGAAAGTTAACTGTGTCTTCAACCTCTATTTTTGTTTTTGTCTTTGTTGTCATTGCTGCAACCAAGGTGTACTTCCTGGAGATACTTGACCTGACAGAGAAGACCCTTTGTCTCTCAAAGACACATATCTTGGGTCTGTAACATTAACATAATCACGAGAGAGACATATTGAATGTCCTGGTTACAGAGTGAGGAAAGGAAAGTGTTCCCTTTTCAAGAAAAGAAAAAAAAAAGAGTAATGTTTCATCTTAACATCATCTTTTATTTATTGTAGAAGACAAGCTACATTTATCACGTACTTTATTGAAAGTGTTTTGTAAGATTCCCCCTTACAGTAAGTACATTAAGTAAATACCTTTCAAGTTTAATAAGAAGGGCTTTGTTTGACAGTTACAAAATATGCAAGATCCATACTTAAATTTTCTTACGAATTATCGGATATCTGACATATAAAACGAGTACCAAACGTCAAATGATGAGATCTGCATCTATCACTTTTGACTTCCATTATCAACACCCATAAAATAACACTAGTAAAATAGTAAGATTATTATCAATTTTGACCACAAAGACAATATTTCTATTTTATGAAAATTTATCTACCAACATTCTACAGTAGTTTCAAATACCTGGTGACCTGGTGGACTAAGGGTAAGGTGTCAGACTTCTGTGCTGGCGGCCGGGGTTCAATCCTCGGTCCCGGCACAGATTTATCTGATTTCCAAACCCTTCCTTCAACTCTGATAAGACATCTTGTGAATGTGGGGAATGCCAGGCCTCCACCGTGGTTCGGATTCCACGTTAAACTGTAGGTTCCTCATTTCATCTCAAATCACCCTACCTAATTAGCGTAAGTGCGTACAACCAAACGGGTAATAAGACGCGGTGCTAATAATAATATTAATAATTCAAATACCTAGAAAGCAATTATATTAGATTAGTACCGTTAGGGACGCTACTTACTCGAAAAGAAACATCATCACACTGCTGTATTTACTATGAAAACTGCATTTCTGAAGCTTTAAAAAGCGTTAAAACATTCCTCAATTAGTTTCAAAAATCTACTTACAAGCCTATTAAAATATGTCATTATTTGTATAAGGAAATATAGAGGATAAATGTTTATTTATTATAACTAATTATCTTTGTCTCAGGACTGGTACACGCATGAAATGTCGCTGAGAATGATCTAAAGTCACTTATTATAAAAAAAATATGCTAAATCTTAAATTGAAATATTTTTAATTCCATAGGAACATTATACCAATTTTAACTCGATTCATGTTTGGAAATGACAAACCACGTCTTAAGGACGTTTCCTAACTATGACGAAACGACAAGTCAAAATAGAATTTCTCATGTTAATGCATTTAAAGTTTTAATCGTTGGGTTTGGAATATATAACATTAAACTCAAATCCACAAGTTATTATATAATTATAAAAATAATCTTACCTGGATAAAAATATATTATTGATTTAATTATGTTCTTATTAAGACTTTGTTTAAATTATTTTACATACAACTAAGGCTATTTGATCATATTCCTGAAAAGTGTCACTACGAGTCTTCCCTTCAGGATGAAGATTAGAAGAATCCCTGGAAACATTTGTTTATATAAAATGGGAAGCAAGTAAAGGTTATAATATTTCAATTCATTTAAATTGCTAGGAGACCTGGTAGTCTAGGGGTAAGGTGTCGGACTTCTGTACTGAGGGTCGGGGTTCAATCTTGGTTCTAGCACAGATTTATCTGATTGCCAAACCCTTCTTTCACCTCTGACAAGACATCTTGTGAATGTGGGAATGCCAGGACTCCACCGTGGTTCGGATTCCACGTTAATTTGTAGGTCCTCCATTTCTTCTTACAATCACCCTACATTACACATTAGTGTAAGTGCGTATAATACGAATGGGTAGTAAGACGCGGTGCTAATAATAATAATATTAAATAATAATATAAATTAGTTGAAAAATAACACCTGGTCAAGGGAATCTAACCCAGGACATTTGGCTTAGTGCACCAATGTTCTACCACTTAGCTATCCATGCTCGGTGCGTGAAGAATGACCCTGGGCATGGGTTGAATCCTGGATAGCTCAGTGGTAGAACATTGGCGCACTAAGCCAAAGTTCCCGGGTTCAATTCCCTTGACTAGGTGTCATTTTTCAACTAATTAATATTATTGAAATTTGATCCCCTCTAAATGGACAGTTTCATAATTATAATTAAATGCAACCTGTGTGTTGCTATTCAAAGAAAAATATAATTTTGAAATGCAAGGCAATGCTTACCAGGCGCAAATAATTGAGTGAGTGTTTATACTCGTGAGAGAAGAGGGACGTGCTCACTTATCAACACATATACAAGAAGACTTGCAGGACGCATTGCTAATTTCTCTTCTCCTCCTTTCTATTTTGTACATTCGTGTCTAAATGTAATAGTGCTTAGAGTAGAGTGCTTAGGTACGAAAGTTAAGCTGCAACCCACTTAGGTGGCCGCATGATCTAAGGCGCTACCCTTGGAGTAGACCAGACTGATGATCACGGGAAATCTCAGTCGGGTGTACTATGGGTGGTTTTTCAAAATGGTTTTCCACTCTCCCTCCACGCAAACGTGTGTACACTTTATATAAAATATAACCTTCCTCTTCCTTAAAATCACTAGCGTAATCAGTACATAAGCGTAACCTGAACGGGTTGTAAGATGCAGTGCAAAAAAAAAAGTTAAGGTGCAACTCTCTTTGAGAAATAGTTTAAAAATCACCAAGTTGATGACGTCGTTAATCTTAATATATAAAAAATACATATTAAATAGTCCAGAAACCAATGGCTAAACTTTTGAAAATTTGTCTCACAACACCCCACAGTCACACAGCTGGTATAAAGCTGACTCGTGTGATACAATGTATTAACTCATGTAGGACTTACACTGACCTACTACCCTGCAACACACACGCACACATAATACACATACAGTCACATTTTAGTAGGAAGAGCCTTATCTGACAGCTAAAAAAAAGTTACTAGATCAACTTTAATCTATCGATGCATCAGCTCATTCAATATTCGGCTGTCACATTTGTTAGATAATATCAATACCTATTAAAAAAAAACATGAAAATATAGTAAAACATTATCATTGATCGGTACAAAAAAACAACATATTTTTGTAGTTTCTTTACATGAAAATTGGATTGTACAAACGCGTCTCGTTGAGCAAACACATGTCTTGAAATCACTTGTTGTAACCCAAACATAGAAAACTAAAGAATATCAACCATACTTGAATGATGACACAAAACATACAGTCAGCACACTTAAAGGATTTCCTTTGCACGCTAACCATTACGTCAAAAGAGGTCTCCCAAGTCGGTTCTACAGTTCCAACAGATTTCCTTTTCAAACATTTTAAGATAATTGGCCCGTTTAATTTAATGTGGAAATGCAGAACCATGGGAACAAACGGTTATCTTCAAGAATTTTTTATTGTTTTGAAATTTTCTTTTCGGAAACGGTTTTTTCAAGAATAGAAACATGTTACTTTATTCTTTATATACACACCTCCTCTATAATTTTAACAGTGATAAAATTTCAATAAAAGTGACATATTTCAAGAGAACACTGCCGGCTCCATAACAAAAAAAAATAAGAAATATAAAAATTAATAAACGTCGATGATTATCTTAGAAAAGGTGTTGAAAATATTAACATAAAAATTTCGTTCGTTCTCGAGGAAAAACTGATATTTCCAAACGTATAATTTTTCCGCAAGACCTGTTTGATACCAAGTGCACCTAAGGTTTCCGTGATCCATCTGTTCTGTTCTTGTTGGCGCGGAAGGATACTTTGGTTGGTTGTGAAGCCACGCCATGTGTTTCACCCTCCCTTCCACCACCTCACAAAATAGGTCTTAGATTTGCACTCAACAGGGCCAAGGGCCTTAAAACTGATCTAAAACTTGTTTCCAAATTGACGGGAGATCCTTGTTCGAATTTCATTTGGGTTTACCGAGGGTGGTTTTACCAAAATGATTTTTCACTCTCCCTACACGCAAATGATGGTACACTACTTATAAATGTAACCTTCTTAGTTCTTAAATCCATTAGTGTAGTTAGTACATAAGCGTATAGCCCTAATGATAATAAAACGTGGTGTTAAAAAAATAAGTAGCATCGATCTAAAAAGGGGTAAAGAGGTGAGAATTTTAAAACGCCTGCGTCATAACGCCACACATTTGGATTGTTTATCCCACGTGGGTCAGATCGAACACACCGACAGGCCGTTTTTATCCCGAGGGCCGTAGTTTGCCCATCCTTGATCTAAAATGTATTTCTTGTGAAAATTAGACTCCCTGTGTTGTGATGTAGGACAAGGGAGGGGGGGGGGGAATGGTTCTGTTGAGTTGGTAGCTGTCTTGTTGGACAAAGCCTAGGTGCATTCATAATTACCGGCTAATACAGATAGGCATGCGGACACCAGTTTAACACAGCACCATACTGGCACTAGCTACATGCCAAAGCGGGCTAAGTGCCACTTGTTGGCAGACGATACAGACTATTATGACATACACTCAAACAGTTTTGATTGTCTTGTTTTTACGTTAGCATTTTTAAGTATTAACGTTATTGATTGTTATTAATGAATAATTTCATTTGAATCCTTTAATTTTGAAATAGTTTATCAAGCCTATACTTATAAACTATACGTCTTATAAATACACTACGAAGTAGTGAAATTTTATACATCAGGCCCATGTTAGAGAAAGGTCGAATTCACCTTTTCTTGAATCCTAAACTTAATTTTTCTTACTAATCCTTAATCTCGAATAAGAATTTTATAGAACATCTATAGGTTTATATAATTATACTATATAAATATATATGACTAGATGCAGATGGGGGATAACATTATAATGGACCTGAAAAAAAAGGGTGTAGTGGGTGGACTGGATAGAACTAGCTAAAGATAAGAATAGGTGGCGTACTTTTGTAAGTGTGGCAATGAACTCTCGAGTTCAAGATGCCATAAAGTAGGGGCCACAAATATTTTTTGTAAAGGACCAAATATTAAGTATTTTAGGCACTGCGTGCCAAGAGGCAAACTCGAGCATATTCATGTAGGTAGGCCTACTTAGATAACAAGGTAAAAACCCAAGTTTTCAAAATTTTACTGAACAAAATGTAACGTAATAACTCTATCAATGATAATAATAATAATAATAATAATATAATAATAATAATAATAATAATTATAAGTATACAATTGTTTAAAATACAGCTCTACCAATAACAAGAATGAAATTGCTTTTTTTTTAGATACAATTCACCAAATTGCGGGTCAAAGTTTAGTACTCTCTATAATCAAAATTGATTGAAAACGTTCATTTGTTAATGCTGACCTGTATTGTGATTTCACAAATTTCATCTTTGAAAATGTTTTCTCACACAGTTAGGTGCTGTAAAATACAGATATAAAACCCTGGAAATATAAGCTTAATTGACCATATTCATAGTTTAGAAGACATTGATAGAATTCTGTTAGATTCTTCTCTTGAAATTTGCCTCTAACTATTACACTGTAGATTAATCACTTACAATCTAAGTTTAGTGGAAGCTTCTCAAGTGCACAGTCAAATGGATTTTGAAATATGGAAATGTCTTCTGCATTTGCATTAATATCTGAAGAAAGCTGCTCGGTTTGAATTTAAATTTGAATTTAAAAATATATAATTCATTCTTAGCTCGTGGGCCGTACAAAAAGAGGAGGCTGGCCGGATTTGGCCCAGGGGACGTAGTTTGTCGACCCCTGCTATAGAGTAAGTAAGTGGGCTTATATAAGATATATGTAGTCTTATATAAATTAATAAATATATATATACATATTGCCTTTACATGTTTTCTAAGATTTGTATTCGAGATTAGGGATAAAATATATATATATATATATATATATATTATATATAATTATATTATATAATATATATTTCACCTCGTCTAATAACCTATTCGGCCTATACATATACATATTAATTACGTTAATATGAAAAAGATGAGAAAGGCTAGCTAGATTTAGAATAAATATACCCACATCTGCAAGGATGATTTGGCAACCCTTTAGAAAAAAAAAAGTTAGCTCTGACCTCGCCATCAGTGGCAGTTCAGTCCAATATGAGAGTGACACTTTAGACTATGCAACCACCGATGTGGGCGATGTTTAGAAGTTGTATAGAATCATACCATATAACTTTATAACTAGAATTAATTGGTATTATTGAATGACCCTCATGGATGGACGCGTGCACAAGTTTAAGTATTGTATAGTTTGTTTACAAGCGTATAACCCGAATGGGTAGTAAGACATGATGCTATAATTTATAATTTTAGTTTGTTTACGTAATGTCGAGGTGTAACCGGACTTAAATCTTGGTCAAGTCTACTGAGGCCGTTTTTATTAAACTGTTTTCCAATCCAACTCCACGCAATTGTATGTGTGATGCACTCTTTTTATAGATACAACCTTTTACATACCAACCATAACTTGTGAATATATTACCTTGCCGGGTAGTTAAACCCGTTATATATTATATTAGGTGTTCTATTTTTAAACAAATCAATTGCTTTGTCCAAATTTAGAAGGCCAGGATGTACTATAATCTGCTATTTTGTTTACATACAAAAACTCCTTTTCTGGTTGGAAGTCATTTATCAGTTGCATTCATTCTTATACCCTTCTCTCTTCCAGCTTGCCTTCAACGACTTCACTCAATAAGCTATTTCTTCCAAAAAAATGTCTAATGTATGCTAACAGGGTTGGTCTGCTAGATATTACTAGTCTTCTGCTGGCAGTGACGAATATGTAACCGTCGTCTGAAGTTGAGGCACTGTGTAGGTGCGTTTACTTCGGCTTGATGAGATAATGTGATGATTATGTAGTGTGAGTAGAGAAGTCTTACATCCTAACTTAAACCTAATTAACCAAACCATGGCAACCGTAGGAACAATTTAAAAAAAAATTATTATGGTACCGCCGGGAATTGAACCCAAGCAGCCAGGAATCCTGACTACTAGATCAAGAGGGCCAGCCAGTTTTTTCACATAATTTGACAGATCAAGTTGGCCTTTCCCTGGTGGAATCACACGGTGAATTGATCTATTATCCTCGGCCCTTCTTATTATTTCTTGGTTGGTTAATTGATTTGTCCTATTTATCTTATATATTAACCTCCTGCATCGAGCTCTCACAGTGCGCATAGGTAAAAACATTAAAAACCTTTGATTCTATATACGTTTAATACATTTTCTTGGTGGTAGCAATGTCATAAAAGGGGCATACTGTAGTTATTAACAAGAAACTTTTTGGTTTTGTCCCCTATCTTAACCGAAGAAAATTTCGAGTAATAATTCAAATACGAATGAACTGAACACATTTCTGACATATCGTAGGTCTTTTCTTTTCCTTTTACTCCCATACCTCAAAAGCACACATACATTAGCAGATGCTAATTTGGAGCTGAGTTGGTCCTGCTATGATGAACTCTCTAAATGGTTTCACCACTCTCCATCCAGGTAAATGATGGTACACTTCCTCTAACTTGAGCCTTCTCCAACATTAACACATTCGTGTAATTAGTACATATGCCTATCGGCCAAATGAGCAGTTAGACTTGGTGCTAATTTAAAAAAAATCAATGATGAAGTTATTCCGTGGTTATTATCACCACTAGGATATTTAAAAAGTGGTGTTGTTTGACATATCATTTTCATTAAAGAAGAGCTCTAGAAAATGTCGTCACCTTTCCTCTGGTTTGACAACGAAACGATTTGTGCCTCCAACGAGGCGATGCCCTTAATGAAGTCTTAATTACTCGAGCAAGACAAACAAACTTGGTATTTAAGTCTCCGTGGTTGCTATCGCGTCTGTTCATCGTAATATGCACTTCCACAAGTATAATTGGTCTTTTTTTACACCAACGCAGCTGCAATATAGTTTTAATGTGTTTGAAATAGAGTCGAATTTTCTTTATTCGCTTCTTACCTAGTGCGTTGTATACAAACTTATATTCAAATTACGGTCAGACGAAAAGTAAACAGTATTTGAAGTGGAATGACAAATAACGCTCGCTACCAAAATCACACCGCATGGCCAGGCGGAAGTGTGAGTTGTCATTTGAATCAGGCGTGAAATATCGCGATCTGACCGGACCCGTAGGTAAAAATAACCCTACGAAAATGAAAGAAGAAACCAGTACAAATACATAATATATCGCCCCATGTAAACTTGTTAAGAAAGTATTTGTAACTCTTCAAATGTAGCCCAGTCACAGACAATACCCAGACACTCAACCTCCAGGTTAAAATGGCTGCGCTCCTTTTGGCAGCTTGAGTACTTCAACACTAGGATCGCTGCGGTTAGTCCTATCATCACCCAGCAGTGACACTAGCGAATCCCAGTGTTGAAGGATTCAAGCTGACAGAAGGAGCGCAGCAAAACCCCCGTACAGTTGAGAGTAGGCCTATGTCTCTTACTTGTATGTGACCCCGGCCTATCGAATAGCGACATGTCCTTTTTAAAGACGCGTTGAGTGACATTTACTGCCCTTTATGACCCGTTACACTAGAGAGTGTAAGGAACATGAGAAAAGGGGTGTTCTGGCAGATTTTATTTTATTAAAAAAACTTTGTCAAAATAAGTAAAATATTTCTTCACTAAAAACACAAAAGTTTAATTTTTTTTTCACATGGTGATATCAACATTTGTTGAATATCAAGGGTGTCTTGGAATTTAATGACGACTTTTTTTGTTCATTTATAAAGTTTCTCATCTAATGCCGCTATGCTCATGATAGATATCCAACAACTGTTGATGTCAACATATGAAAACAATTAAACCCTATATTTATACAGTAGAAAAATGTGATTTATTTTAACCAAAAATGTTTTGTTAATAAAACTGCAAAATAGCTTATCTTTTCTCGCGTTCCCTTTAACCCCATCTTGAATCCATCATTCCAGCGTTATTTATCTTTAGTTTCAAGTGATATTTCCTGCTAGTCTCCTCTCTCCCTCGAACCCCCCAACAAACAAATTCTTAACTCTACCACTGGTCCTTGATACTTGTACTTTGACTTAGCATCATTCCATTAGGACATCCTTTATTTTAGCACCGTCCTATACGGATCTGTATTTTACTTTATTTTATTGATTTCTAGCACCGCGTCTTACTACCCGTTTGAGTTGTACGCTCACATCTTATTATTATTACGATAATGTGTTAGATATGAGAACAGTGAAATTTAGAGGGTGTGTACCCAAATCTACGTGGAAATAGAGTGAATACTATACAGCCATAAACCACCCTTAATACACCCAGCCAGGATTCAAACCCACGATCTACCCGTCATTGGCATTCCAGAATATTGCAAGAGAACAACGCCTTATAAGGGTATGGAAACCATTTTGATATCGTGGGTCGGCTAGGTTTTAAAAATAAGAATTGGTTGTCCGTATGATTTAAACAAATATTTAACTAAAAAAAAGTTTACACCCCACTTCGGTGCCAGAATGGCAGAACTGGCCTGCCAATGATGGGGAGATCAGGGTTAGAATCCCGGTCAGGTCTGCTGAGGGTGTTTTTTTCTAAATGGTTTCCCACTCTCCTTAAATGCAAATGCTGATGTATTACCTCTAAAATGCTTCCTTCCTTATCCCTACCCTATTATAGTAATTATCATATATGTATATAGCCTGAAAGGGGTTAGAACACGGTGATAAAAGAAAGAAAGAAATGTATTTCATATCTTTGAGGCAATTGTTTTATGCACTATTCGTTATTAGCTATACGCTATACATAAATATAAGCTCAGCCTAAGACACTTCATATGGAGATTGGACTGTACTAATCATGCACGAATATGAAATATATATTTCTGGTCTTACAAGATTTTGAGTCAGGGACATTATCTAAATTTAATAAAAAAAAAATGTCTGGACGTGTCGGGCCAGACTATAAACAGAGGCGTAATAAGAATAATTACTGACACCTAAGTTCGTTTGCTGGTAGGTGATGAGATGGGCAATGTCGCTACTTAGCATGGTTGGTTTTTTTTTAAACGCAAGCTCACTGACACGCCATACTACCATTACATGACAGTACATAATATGTGAATGAACTAGGACAGAGCTAGAACGGTATAAGTCTATTCATGGAGGTGTTCAGAAATAGTATCGTCTATAGTCACTATATACACGCCATCCAGCCCCGTGTTGTGGTGGTCAGTTCACCTGGATATGGGTCTAGGTGTCTCGGGTTCGATTCCCGGATGGTACCTTAGGTATTTTTACAGAAAGGGGAACTATCCCAAAACTCACCAGGGTTTGGTTTATAAGCTTAGTAGGCTTAAGTGTTTCCAATGGTTTCAAACCCTCATATTCACTACCATCATCATCTCATCGGGACATGGAAAGAGCTCCACTGAAAAGATGTACGATTAGTACATTCGGGCTTACCCTGGGCAACGATACATTGGTACTGACTAATCTTACCATTGCTGGGCTATGAATGATATAATCCAGACGCACTATATTATATTATATTACTATACATGCCGTGGGCACGGAGACCGAGGCGTTCGTCTCTTCTAGTTTAATGTGAATGGGTAGGTAGAGGTTCAAATTCTATCCAGGTGTACTGAAGATTTTTTTATTCCTTTATGGTTTCCTACTTTCCTTTCACGCAAAAGCGAGTACTATTCATATAAAATCTTACCTTTCTTCTCCTTATCCCAATACTTAAAAATATGTCCGGAGCCCTAGTGAAGCATGTGAAAATAGTAGGGTCTAATAATTTATAAAGGTGAGATTTAAAAAAATAATCATAGGTCAATGAACCACGATGGTTATTTATTAAACCAATCGAATAAAATATGTATGTATGGATAGCTAAGTGAAGGTTATATATTTATATCTAGCAAGATATCCGTACACAATTATAATAATATTTGTATATAAATTTATAAATGCCTAATTAGTTCACATATTATCAACATCATCAGGCCCGTTTCGTTGGCCGAATGGTCTATGACGTCACTATTACAAAATACTGGACTTCCGATGACGGGGAGATTGGGGTTCAAATCCCAGCCAGGTGTTTTTTATAAAATGATTCTTCCCCTCTCCTCTATGTAAATACGGGCACACATCCTCTAAATTTAAACTTTCTCCTCTATTACATAAATTATCATTATTATTATTATTTAATCGTAAGCCTATAACCCGAAAGACGTGAGGAGGAAAAAAAAATTATAATCCATCTCTAGATGTCATAAAGTATCATTAAATGTGGGTAAATAACTTTCTATCTAGCCAAAATCTACGATAAAAATTCAAAAACATTGTTTTTTGTGTATCCTATTTTGCGTGGAAGGAAAGTTGTAAACCAATTAGGGGGTGGTGGTGGAAAAATTAATCACACATGGAAGATATTCTAACTTATGTCTCCCTGTCACCTTAAATACAAACAATTTGAGACTGACACATTTGTACACGCTTACATTAACATAGATTTCTGAAAATATCTCACCTTCATTGTATTTATTTATTCAAAGTAACAAGTGTAAGCTCTCTGAACCGACTGATTATATCAGCACATGAGAATTTCTATGAGCAAGAGCTATAGAGTTTACCAATTTTGTCGGGAAAGGTATTTTATCATACTTTGCAGGGATCTTTTACACGCCACAATCGACTATGGATCGATGGTTTAACTTCCCCTCCGAAGGAAGTTGTGCTACAGATTTTTATCGGTGACCTGGTGGTCTAGGTGTAAGGTGTCAGACTTCTGTGCTGGCGGTCGGGGTTCAATCCTCGGTCCCGGTACAGATTTATCTGATTACCAAACCCTTCCTTCACCTCTGACAAGACATCTTGTGAATGTGGGGAATGCCAGTCCTCCGCCGTGGTTCGGATTCCACGTTAAACTGTAGGTCCTTCATTTCATCTCACAATCACCCTACCATTGCACATTAGCGTAGGTGCGTATAACCCGAATGGGTAGTAAGACGTGGTGCTAATAATAATAATAATAATAATAATAATAATAATAATAATAATAATAATAATAATAATAATAGATTTTTATCATTCAAGAAAAATCTGTTGGCCCCACCTGGGTTTGAAACCACGGACATCGTGTCCTGAGTCAAGCACGCCCCCCCCCCCCCCAACCACCCGTCCCCCAAGACCAATGACGTCTCCATTACATATTTTAGGTAGCAGGCGGCGAGTAAGATGCGTTGGTGCTGAAAAGAAAAAGGACTTGTACCATTGTTGCTATGAATCCCATATGTATACTTATACGCGAATAAAATGTTTTTAAAGTTACCTCTTGAAGCACTCTTTTATTACCCTCTGAGTAGTACTTAAAACGTCACTTTAATTAATTTAATGCCGCCACTAAAACTCTGTGTTGAAATCGTAGCTATAACATCAGAAAGTACCATTTACACGTAATCATTCGTCATTACCCAGACTTAAATTTCCATTCCCTCGTCGATGCTAATGTGGGTGCACTTCCTACAAATTAAGCTATCTATCCCTTAGATTAAGCCGTTTAGTAGACTGGATCCCTGGTGACAAATGAAACGAAGTTCGAATCTCGGTCGGGTGTACAAGTGGTGGTTTTTAAGATATGAATTATCACGGCTGTTTTAATCCTCTCCACAAGCTACTGCGGGTACATTTACTATAAATATATTTCCTATCACCTACCTCTTATAAAAAGCTGAAACAGGGTGTTATGTTCGATGTAAAGCGTAAAATAAAACCGAATTACTTTATAGCTACTGTGTTGAACGTTTTAATAAATATAAAGGCTACTAGCATTGAGGGACATGTGGTTGGCTGGATGTTAGTTTCTTCTAGTCTAGCTCGGCAGTGATTGGGAGGTTAAGGTTGGAATCCCGGTTAGGTATACTGAGGGTAATTTTACTTAAATGGTTTTACATTTTCCAGTCACACAAATACTCGTACTGGCCCTTTTTATATTTTTAGCAAACCAGTAGTTTCACACATTACAAACCTGTATTGTCTCAAATTTACTAGCTTGTGGTGTCCCAATTTACAAACTTGTGGTTTCCCAATTTGAAAACTTCTGGTGTTACTGTTTACAAACTTGTGGTGTCCAAATTTACAAACTTGTGGTGACCTAATATGCAAGCTTGTGGTATCCCAATTGGCAAGATTGTGATGTCCCAATTCAAATCTGTAGTGTCCCAATCTGCAAGCTCGTGGTGTCCCAATTTGACAACTTGTGGTGTACCAATTTACAAACTTGTGATGTCCCATTCGCCAACTTGTAGTGTCCCAATTTACAAACTTGTGCTCAATTTGATAACTTATGGTGTCAATATTTGCAATCCTGTGGTGTGACAAATTTAAAGCTGGTAGTTTCACAAATATATCCCTATTTATTGAATGGATGTTGAAAATCACTCCCAACTAACCCATTTCTGATTCAAACCTAGACCTCCCCATTATTGTTATCCCAGTCTACCCCATGACTAGACCACATGACCCCCAGTGCCCTTAAGTGTGTCTTAAAAAATGTGTTAATTGCCTCTAATAAAGTCATTACAAAATAATATTTTGGGCCTGTACTGATGGACAAGCGAACAAAGGTGTCAAGGCTCGTCTATTTTGGTTTGCTGGCGATTAGTAGATTAGGGTTCGGGTCCAGGCACGGTCTATATAGGAAAGTTTTTGATAAATCGTTTTCTACTTATTTTTTCTCATCTTTCGAGTGCTCATAATTCCTGCATACAGAACCAGAGGTCCCGAATTCGAGCCCCAGTTCTTACAGAATTTTCTGGGAAGCACTAGGTCTGGAATTGGGTCAACATAGCCTCATGAGGACAGTTAATGAGGAGCTACTTGAATACAGAAGTAGCGGCTCCAATCTAGAAAATTTAGGTTAACAGCCAGAGGGCCCATTGTGCTGACAACGTGACACCCTCTATCTGCAAATCTTGGCTCACTCATTACCAACATGTGGTGATCGCCTGGTCAGTTTAGCTCTCTTTTGATCAGAAGCAATGGCGTGTTCCTCCATACTCCCATTTTAGAAGTGGGTACATTCTTCTCAATTAGTTCTTCGTCATCCTTACCTCTAGTACATTAGTGCAAATACACCAACTAGCCCCGTGGTATAGTGGTCAGCAAACCTGGCTACGAGCCTAGGTTCAATTCCCTGCTGGTAGCATGGGTATATTTCCTAAAAGGGGAATATTAAACCAACGGTCACCAGGGAATGGTAGTTACACTTAAGTTAGGTTAAGTGTTTCTACTGATTCCACACTCTCGTACACACTTTTACCAAACGCTGTCCACCCTGGAAACATAGCACACGCCACGCTACTACAATCTTCATAATATAGGCCTTATCTGTCAGTGAGAAAAACTACTAGATCTACTTTCACGTATTAATACGTCATACCATGTGATCTGCAGCTGTCACTTTTGATAAATATTATCGATCATATAAAATATTCCAGCTCCATCTCTGGTCAGATGTATTGTCTACAATGCACTCTATATATTCTGCTATGAGCTAGAGCAAGTTGTTACTTTCATTGATCCATCTCAGTCTCACTTATGGCTCTGACACTTTATGAAAATGGCAGAAGTATGAACGATACTAGTAATAACATTCCATATACAGCCAGTCCTTGTAATGAATGGAGTGAAGGTGTCGCTTGTAGGGCCAGTTGTCATCTTGACAGACTGATGTGCAAGAGTACTTCCTGGCCCAGTGAGGTAACCTCACTCCTCATTTCCCTAGTATACCTCTTCAGTCCTGCCTGTTAAGGATTCAACCAAACTTCAGGTTGAGTTCCATACATGCATATAAAATAACACTTATAAAATAACAAAACGTAGCATTAAATAATTTTGTTACTTTGAAAAAGGTCCTTTTATTGGTAATTGGACTGTAAAACATACACCAAATACTTTTTCACTTTGCCATTCCCTCTCCCACCCCCTTTCCTCGTCCATGCGAGTGACGAAGGTGTGAAATGTTCTGTAAGCACAGTCCTCTCTCTAACCTGTATAACACCTCTGGTGTTGTCATATACATTTCATAGTACTTGCGTAACGTGTTCTTTTGACATGCGCTCAACATTATTATGATTTCAGGGTCATTCCTGCGAGCGTCATAACAAGTAGGAGCCTCGAAACAGCGCGTGTGACAGATAGATTCTGCGCATGCACGGAAATATGTATTTCATTTAGTTAAGTAAGATGTTTTTGCTTCAGGAAGTTTTGCGAAAAAAAACTACGTCATAGTTCTAGTGTTACAGTGAATTCACATGTTCGTTGAAAAACAAGAGAAGAACTGAAATGTGTTCACGTGACAAGCTCTAAAACCAATCACAAGAAATCAGCGTGGGTCGTTTTGCACTAGTAGAAACAATATCAGCTTTGTCCGCACTTCTCCATAAAATCTATGAGGAGGAACTTTTATAATTTTAAAACCAGTCGGCTCCAGTCCTCCCAATTTAGCGACTTTGTCGCTAGACGTAATAGTGACTTTTACGGGTCTGAAACGACTAATTTTAATTCTTAATGCCTAACGACTAATTTGGTGACTGGCAAATTTCCTTAATTTTCTGTCAATTTCAGGTTCATTATGTTAAATTTTAATGCTATAGAATTTTGATTTTTGAACTAGCGTACTGCATTAACGCATAATGCATTACTTCGGTCCACAAAAGCGCTCTAAAATATATATTTGTTATTCGCATGAGTATAACCCAAACGGGTAGTATGACGTGGTGCTAATAATAATAAAAATAATGTTATTCACAAATCCCAATGACATCGTTCCAGATCCGGGGATCTTGGTTTGGCGACAAATCTGACTACCGCCGAGGACGGGGAGATCGAGGTTCGATTCTCGGTCGGGTGAACTGGGGGTGGTTTTTCCTAAATTGTTTTCCGCTCTCCCTCCACGCAAATGTGGGTTCACTTCCTCTAATTCAACCTTCCCAATTCCCAATCCATTAGCGTAATTAGTACTTAAAACGTATAACCCGAATGGGTAGTAAGACGCGGTGCTAAATAATAATAATAATAAAAATCTGACGACTTTTAATTTTTCGCTTAGCGACAATCTAGCGACTTTTTGGTACTAATCTAGCTACAGCACTAATTATGGTTTTTGGCAACACTGGTAGACTCAGTCAGTGAGCATGCGCTTAAACCTACCGACTCACTATGCGTATGCGCCATCAAAACGAGATACAAGCGTGCAGATGTGCCTTTGGTTTGGAAATGATAAAAAAAAACTTTTTCATAAAAAGTGTGTCGTTATGTTCTTATGTTGGTTTATTAATATGATCTAGAATGTCTGCTTATCCACTATAAAGTTAAATAACACTAATGGTGCAGCCGAATAGAAAATACAAGTTAGAGAATAATTGTAACCAAATTTTCGTGGGAATTGGGAAACCCTTTGATTAAAAACCATCCACAAACACCAAGATTGGATTATAGCCTTTAACTCTCCGTTATCAGTAAATCTTACTAGTTAAACGAGCTTGATATTTAGTCCACGTGACCATAGATGTGGGAGTCATCGGTTCGAGATGATTTTTAGAAAGTGGATCGCATAACCAATATTTTATTTTATCATATAAGATCAGGTAATTTAACTTGAAGTTTCTAATCACTCGTACAATATCACAATAAGATTTACATACTATTACAAAATTATGGCTGCTTATCCCCCCCTCCCCCCAAAAAGTTTCGTTTAAGGTGGGAGTGTATGTAACGCGAGTTAAGGTGAGTGTTATTGCAGTTTTTATAGCAAAATATTCTTTTGGCCAAAATAAATAAAATATTGCTTCAGTATAAACAATCGAGTTTGATTTTCTTGACACAGCGTTATCAACAGTTGTATAATATCTGTCAATTATATTTAAGAACGGTTAATATCAATATGTGAAGAACATTAAACTATTGTTTATACTGGAGTAATATTTTATTTATTTTGGCCAAAAGAATGTTTTGTTATAAAGATTGCAAAAACACTCACCTTAACTCGCGTTCCATACACTCACCCGAAGTAATTTGAATATAAAATTATAAGCGTTCGATTGAGCGCTTCGGGTGTAAGTTCTTGAATACTTTCATATGATAGATTGACTGACGTCTTAAGTGAAGTCAACAACGTCTATTATCAGCGAAAAATGTTCTATTGAATATAGTATTAATTGGTTTTATGTCTAACTTGATTACCCAGACAAAATATCAAATTCCAATCCAAGGAGATATTATGGGAGGTATTTCAACTTGAAACCTAAAGAGAAATCTTAAATATATACTAATGATGAGAACAGTATATAATTTTTTAACATAATATACACCACATAGAATTTTTAAAGTTTTTAATTTTATATTTGTTTGAGTATTTAACGTGATTATATCAGCAAACGAGAGTTCTATGAGTGAGAGTGAAAGAGCCTACCAATTTGTCAGAAAAGGTATTTTCTCATACCTTCCAGGAGATCTTTTTTATGCCACAATCGACATGGGATCAACGGTTTTATTTCTCCTCCGAAGGAAGTTGTGCTACGGATTTTTATCACTCAAGAAAAATCCATCGACCCCAGTGGGGCTGAACCCACGAACATTGGGTTCTGGAGCGAGCACTTTACCCCAAGACTATTGACGTTTACCATTTTACGTGTTTATTAACTTTGTGCGCTAAAATATTGTGGTTATATTAACGTTATTTAAACAGTTATTTTAATTTCGAAAGTCCTTAACTTCTCGTTACTCATTCAATTAAAATAAAATATGTATTTATGTGTTCATGGCGATTTAGTAATTTAAAATCAAATCAACTTATTTGGACTGGATAAGTCTTCCAAAATTAATTCAAACTATACTTCTCTGATCTTTGATATATTTTTGAAGTGTCTACGAAATTCCATTATGTTAAAATTCCTAAACCTAAAAAGAGGGAGGGAGCTAAATAAACGGATCAAAGAACTACTAGGCTTAGTATATTTATAAATAGTGCCATTTGTTCTGAAACTGTAACTCTTCATAAATAGTATCAATACATATAAATAGTTCTAATACTAAGGTAACATAAAAAAATAGTTTGTACTTTCTAAAAGTTCTTTCCTACCAGAATCCTATTAAATACCTAAATTACTTTTATCCATTCAATTAATCTTATTTTATTACGCCGAGGTGTTCCTCGGGGGAACGTCACAACGGTCAGGTATATAGATATACCTTATTCACGGTGGGAGTGTAAATGAATAGCTAGCATAAAGTTTTTTATTGCGAAGATTGTCTTAAGGTCACTAATGTCAACTTATCTGGAAATAATTAGTATTTGCTTACTTATATCATGTTATCAATAAAAAGTGTTTTAAAACGAGACCGATAATATTTCCCTAAGGATTACTATACGATTGGCGTTTTGGTAAATTATTATTACTATATTTAGTACCGCATCTTACTACTCGTTAGTGTTACACTCCTATCCACTAATTACACTAATGTGTTAGGGACTAGAAAGGTTTAATTTAGAGGAATCGCACCCGGATTAGCTTGGAGGAAGGGTGGAAAACCATTTAGGGAAAACCACTCTCAGTGCACACGACCAGGATCGAACCCAATCTCCCTGTCTTTGGCAGTCTAGTGTAACATGAGAGTAGCGCGTTAGACCATGTGGCCGGGTAGTAATTTATTGAAAGAACAAAATATAGTATTAAAACTATTTGTGTTTTTTTTATTTGGCGGTTGTGATAACAAGATATATTATTCTACAAAAAATAATAAATTAATAATTATTATATTCAAACTTGTATCTTATTATAACTGGCCACCAGAATATTTTTCTTTTTCAAAATTAAAGAAAAAAAAACATTCAAAATATTAGTTACCAAATAAAACCTTTTTATTTTGTAAACAGTTCCTGAAACAACCAAATATACACTTTTTATGACGTCATCAAACTCTCTTGTTTCAGATTGTTCAACATCTGATGTTAGGAATAGAACGCCACATTTAAAAAATCTCTTGTTTGAAAAGCATTTTTAATTCAGCCACAAACGCCGTTTCAACAAAGGTTATTTTCGGTTAAGTTAATGTTTTCATTACGTAAAATCTTTTGAAAGAAAAATAATAGTTAAAGCAAATTGTTAGCTGTGAAAGTTTTGACTTCCAAAATAAGCACTATCTCAACATATTATCCTGCAGATCATATAGTTTGGCGAATGGCTACATGATAGCTTATGTTAGCTATCACTTATCTACTCTCCCACCGTAGATGAACACTACACAGAAAGTCGTCGTAAGTAAAAAAAGACATACAAAAAAAAGTCCCCTTCTTGAGGTTATCTGTGCAGTAACGGTTTTTATTACGGAACAGTCGGTCTGTGAGATTAGGGCCAGTCCACTAATATGAGACTAGGTGGGTTTGACAGCCATCCATGACCCGACAAGAACTGTTTCGATGGTCGCATGGTATCAAGCGTCACTCTCGCAAAACATATATATATATATACACATATATATATTATTTATTTATTGTGATATATATACAACTAGCCCCATGACTTCTTTGGTCCTGACTGACAGCTCACAGCTCTGACAGCTGAAAGCTTTGAAAAGCTACCAGACCAAATTATGTATCCCTACGCTGAACCATATGATATGCAAAAACATGTGTTTAGCAGCTGTCAGTCAGCACCAAAGAAGCCATGGGGCTACTGTATGTATGTATGCATGTGTATATGTATGTATGTATGTATGTATGTATGTATATGTATGTATGCATGTATTAGTATTATGTATGTATGTATGTATGTATTATGTATGTATGTATGTATGTATTATTATGTATGTATGTATGTATATATATATATTTTTAAATTATTTATATGATATTGTATATTATATGTATATATTATATATATGCATATATAATAATATAGTCACCGTGCCTTACTACCCATTAATGTTACATGCATGTGTTTAATGATTACGCTAATCTGTTTGGGATGAGGAAGGTTGAATTTTCTTAAGGAGTGAACCACATCTGCGTGGAATGAGAGTTGAAAACCATTTAGGTAAACCCTCTTAAGTAAACTTAACCAGCTTAGATGTCTGATCTCCCCGTCATTCGTTGTCCAGCCTATGGCGAGATTGACGCCTTGGACTATTCGCCCACCAAAGTGGGATACACTCTCAATATACTGTATTGCCGATGATGGGGAGATGGGGGTTGATAATCCCGATCGGGGGAGCAGAGGGTGGTTTTTCCTAAATGGCTATCCACTTTACGTCTATGCAAATGCGGGTATACTTCCTCTAAAATAAACCTTTCTCTTCCCTAACAGATTAGTGTAAATAATACAATCTGACATTCATAGGAGGTCCGTTATTTTAAAAATGGAAACACATTTTGTGACAATGGCGTAATTGAAAATATTACAAATGTATTTACACTCGCTTCAGTGGCCGAATTGTATAAGGCGTGTTATAATGACCTGTTAATGACGGGGAGATCGGAGTTCGAATCTTGGTTGGGTTTACTAAGGGTGTTTTTTTCCTAAATGACTTCTCACTCTCATTCTTCGCAGATGCAGGTGCATTACCAATAAAATGATTCCTTCCTCATACTTACCTCGTTAGAGTAACTCTCATGCTTATAACCTGAACACAAGATGCAGTGGTAAAACATAATTATCTACATTCTTAATTCTTTTAATTAGTAATGAGAAGTTAAATCATACTCTAATCTGTTAGGAACTTATTATTGAAGGGCAATATATAACTTTTTAAAGGAAGTTTATAGTTAATAAATTAAGAAGACATCAATATAGAATGGAAGTTTTAATAATTTTCAATTAATCATAGTGGTCGAAAGTCGGTTTCTTAGAAAAATAATTTTAGTAATACGTGGTGCTAAAATTCACAACAAAAAAATTGCGGATAATCCAGATAGGTAGTCTAATAAAACTCTATGAAAAAAAAAATTACCCTCATTGAACTCAAGTGAGATTCGAAACTTGACCTCATGTCCAGTATATTTCAAGCATGTTTGCTTGAAATCATAGATAGTTTTTGTCCATGACCATACGATCTACTAAATAGTTTGTCACGACTTCCTCATTTGTTGTTTGGAAGGGGAAAGAAAGGTATCTCTTGTAAACAGCACGGCAGAGTTATACCTACTTCCAACTCCTTGTCTCCTGGGACAATCGCTTCGAGTAGCCTAAAGACACTCGTGCAGAGACGCACACACTCTAAAAAAAAAGAACTGTCAGTTCAACATTGGAATAATAATATATATAACCTTAGTGACGTTGCCTACTTGGTAAATTTAAAACTAATTTACAAACCGGGTTGAATCTTAACTAACGCACTTAAGGTGTAGGGAACACAAGAAAATGCCAGTTTAAAAAAAATAGGGATCATTGTAATCGTCAGTCTGAGTAAGTACTTTATGAGGTAGGATTATGGAAGAGGAAGGTTGGGTCTCTACCTGAACCTAGCTTTGTGGAAGCCGTCTGATTGATTCGAGATGGATATTTATTTGTGTCCTCTCTCTCTAGTTATTATTATTATTATTAGCACCGCGTCTTACTACCCGTTCGGGTTATACGCACTTACGCTAATGTGTAATGGTAGGGTGATTGTGAGATGAAATGGCGGACCTACAGTTTAACGTGGAATCCGAACCACGGTGGAGGCCTGGCATTCCCCACATTCACAAGATGTCTTGTCAGAGGTGAAGGAAGGGTTTAGTAATCAGATAAATCTGTACCGGGACCAAGGATTGAACCCCGGACCCCCAGGACAGAAGTCCAACACCTTACCCCTAGACCACCAGGTCGCCAGCTCTCTCTCTCTCTCTAGTAAAACCATGTTTAAAATGAGAGTGTTTTTAATGTCCCTCGATGGCACTTAGCTATACCCGTGTTGAAGGACGCAAGCTCTCTCACGTAGCTCAGACATTTTACTTAACCTGGAGGCTGAAGAGTTTGGTATATCTGTATCAATGTGTCACACTTTTGAGTTTAAAAAAAACATAGTTCAGAGAGTAAGGTCACTAATGCTTCTGCAGTTTTTGTAGTGGGCCACTAACTATTGGTTAATCTTCTTCTGAGAAGCTAAGTGGGATTAGCAGAACAGTTAGGAGAATTCCTTTAATGGTCTAAATTAGTTCGTAATCACTTTGGGATCAAATAGTGTCTCCAAATGGGATCATACCTAATGTTCCCTACAAAGCTTTTAAGAACCTCAAGACACCAGTCTATATAGAGAGCTTCCCAGTTTCGTGTATTTCATAGACTCATGGAACGCACAGTTTATCCAAACAATATAATCCATACAAATTGTTAATGGTGTGCGAAGCTTCGTAAAGTTGAAGTCTGAGTCAGAGATCAAATCTCCTTCGACTTCGACATCTACAATAATCTTCGCATATTCGAAAAATTTCGAAAGAAGGATAAAACTTCGATAAATTATCAAACGATTTAATTTTATCTTACTAAATATTACATATTTCAATATTTTATCATTTTAAAACCGTTACTAAACATAATTTTAACACCGACTAGCAATTTAACTACCATAACAGTAAGCATATATCGAAAGCGGGTAAGTAAATGTTAATATAATATATTCACTATCGCCAACATAGTTTTGTAAAGAATAAAAATACCTATAAAGAAATAACACTAAGGTCACTGGTATGGAGCAGAGAAATCGCTTTAGTTGTGATATCATCCCAGCTCGCGTCTAATGTTTGGTCCTTAGTATCCCATCTCTTTGAAATTATATGTGACAAATTTACAAGTGCATTTTGTCACAGAAGTTTTTCATAGCTTCTTCGCGTTTTTTTTTTACTATTCAAAATGGCTGATACGGACAGTGGGAAACGAAAGCCGAATTTAATTTACAATTATTATTATAGAAATGCAGATAAAAAGACATGCATATGTAAAATTTGCAAAATAATTTGATCAACTCCACGATGTAAGCAAATATTAAAACTTTATTGATAATTTACTAAGCTTATCAGTTCCCTTGTGCATTAATTATTAATATAGGCCTTCGACTTCGACTTTTCTTCGCAAGTTTCAAGCTTCGCTTCGACTTCGCATTTAAAAAGTGGCCTTTCGCACACCCCAACAAATTGCTACTAGCAAAATAGTATTATTTGGGTTAATTAAATCATTTATTTTATATGGTAATTAATGTGTTCCTTCTAGAACAAAAATAGTCAATCATGCAGCAAATTTCGTTTCTTCTGAGTTTAACTGAATAAGAAGGCTCGTGTGGAAATAGCGCTGCGCATGCGTAATAAGGTCCTCTAAATTTTCTTTTCGTGTACAGTCGGCCTTTCTCGGCTATTATCTCCACAATCACTGTCGAGCAAACTTTGTTTCCTACGTTACACATCGTAATGGTTATTTCGTTTTGTTAAGTGACAGAAACTGTCTTGAAATAAAAATTAAATATATCTGGTGTTTAAATCAATCATTAGTCAATAATAGGGTGAACATATATTTAATTTATATATATTGAGCAAGGTTTTGTAACTGCTGTAGATAATTTACCTTTATCTTCGCAGTTTAACAGCTTACGTATTGTACCGCTGAGAAGCAATGATATCCAACTAGGGCTGTGCAGAACTACAGATCAATCAAAATGTATATGTCATAAGTGACATTTTAATAAATAATTTTGGTTCGTGTTCTTAAGAGGAGGAAAAAAAAAAGTGTTTAACTTGCACATGAACTAGAAATTAGCACAAAAGTAAAATCGTGTTTAACGACGTTGTCTACTTGGAAATTTCCAAGCTATTTTTGCGAAGCGAGTTGCATCTTAGCTTGACGCACCTAAGCAGTATCACACTTAGACACTAATGTATGAAATAAATAGAGATGGAAGTAGATAAGCAGTTCACTCTGAGAGAGATCATGTATATGTGCTGGTAATCCTTTCCCTCTTCCTCTGACGAACTTACATGTTTCAGATAAACAAATGCTACCACGGACATTTTTAATCTACATCTTGGCAGAAAGACTACTACAGGCCATTTTTTGTGACCAAACCAAATATTCTAAGTTGTAGAGGATTTATAAAGAAATACGTTTACAAAAAAGAACTTAAAGATAAAAATAGTAATTTTGTGACGCTGTAGGACTATTTTTAGAATTATTTAAGAGTTTATAGTTTTCATTTCAATTATATATCTTTATAACTCGCCTGTAAGAGTCTTCTTTCCAGGATTAGATTCAAAATGTCCGTGGTAGCAAATGTATATCTATAATAGGTAAAAAGACAAAGTTAAATTTAAAAATCAAGTCAATGTTTTCAATGCGCAAATAGTATGTTGACTGTGTAAACTCGTCAGAGGAAGAGGAGAAGTGTTATCAGAGGATAAACAAGAGGACTCTTAAGGTGAACTGCCTCATTTTATTCCCTCTATTTATAATTCGTACATTGGTGTCTAAGTGTGACAGTACTTAGACTGCTTAGGTGCGTCAAGTTAAGATCCAACCCGCTTCGAAAAATAGCTTCAAAATCCCCAAGTAGGCAACGTCTTAAAGATAAACAGTGTTAATCTTATTTCTGAGTAGGTGCATTTTTAAGAGGCCAGTTCATCTAGCAGATAACACTAATTAATGTAGGCAGAACAGATCAAACCAGGTATCGACTTTGGGGTGTGTTTTCTGTAGTCTTCATTAGAACAAGTATACAGTTTTATTTGTAATGTCTCGTGTTTAGCTTGACTGTAAGGACGGGGAGATCGAGGTTCGAATCTCGGTCGGGTGAACTGGGGGTGGTTTTTCTTAAATGGTTTTCCACTCTCCATCCACGCAAATGCGGGTTAACTCCCTCTAATTCAACCTTCCCAATTCCTAATCCATTAGTGTAATTAGTACTTAAAGCGTATAACCCGAATGGGTAGTAAGACGTGGTGCTAACTATTATTATTATTAATATTTGTAATGTCAAATACTCCTCATGTATGAATTTTAAACTAAATCGTTGGATACATTTTTGGAACCGTTTGAATTTTCAAAAAATCACTCGTCAGTAAACTACTCTTCAACGCATTTCTAACCAAAACCTCAGTAGATGATATTATTTGGGACAACAAACACTTCCTAGATATCCATTTTTTAAAAATCCACTGAAACCATTTTAGAAAAAATTTGAATTAAAAAATATTACTTATCAACAAACCAACCTTAATTTAAAAACCAAGGTCATAATCAAATAAATGTTCATGGGTAAATATAAAGTTTGAACAAAAATCCATAAAAACTGTTTATGATTTGTGGCCAGGGACAGACAGACGGGTGACAAACATGAGGATGGACAGAATTGTAAAAATAATCTTTTTCTGCGTTTGGCGGGACATAAAAGTAAAGATTAAATTCCCCACAATCTCGAGATAAACAATTTTCGTGATTACAATACTTACTCTTCAGATGATAAAGTGAAAAATTGGAACTTAGACTAATGAAACATTTTACAATATTTTAAGTTAATATAATAAATTTTATCACTAGTTTTAAACATAAAAACTGTTTCACTGATTCCAATATGGTTCGAGCGTAATATTGTATCCAACACTTATGTTAATCGGCCATAAGATATTCACTTAAATAACGCAATTTCTGTAAGCTTGCAAGACGTTTCAACACAAAGAAAGTAGGCCCCCTTAAACTTAAAGTGAAAATTAAATGGTAGTAACCTCGAATATAGGTTGGGCATGATTACTTTCCCAGATATAAAATCATTATTCCTCACTTAACTAGCCATTGTTCATTGATTGTTAAGACCACAAAAACCCGTCTTCTGCTAGCTTTAAAATTGACAGAGAGGGTGAGTGCATCATATACCACTCAACTCTGTGATACAGTCGGATAGAAATTGTAAATTTACACTAACACTATTGTACCTGGATCATTTCTGTTTAAACATTAATTGAAATAAAGAGTTAATAGAAGTTCCTGATGGTGAACATTGTTGAAATATTAAAGGATATTTGGATAAAAAAAATTTATGAAAAGGCCATTCCTTTACCATTCTAGAATGGCTTCACAGATAAGCACTGTCCACAAATCTTCATTTTGTCATAACAGGGACATACTGTAGTTATTAAGAAGAAACTTTGTCGCTTTGTCCGCCATCGTCACCGCGGAAAATTTCAAGTAATCATTCAAATACGAATGAACTGCACACATTTCTGGTATATAGTAGGTGTTTTCTTTTCCCTTTTACTCCCATACCTCACGCGAGCCGGGACCTGAGTTGGGTCTGCTGTGATGAAGTAGTCAGAAGGAACACTAATATAAGTAGTTTCACCTTCTTGAAGAAAATTAACATCACACTGAAAGTATTTTTTTTATGAAAATTAAAATAGCAGTTTTGAATAAACACCACCAAAACTATCCTTAATCGAATTATAATTTTATTTTGGACCTTATTAAAAATTGACTTCATCCTTAACATTGGAAATCCTATCTTCAATAACCACATCATCACAGGAAGACAACGTCCTTGTAAATACTTTATTTTTATATAAATCCAACCCGCCTTGGTAGCTTCGTGTTGAGCTAAACTGCTGAGGATGGGGAGATTGAGGTTCTAATCTCGCTCGGGTGAACTGGGGGTGGTTTTTCCTAAATGGTTTTCTACGAAAAAGTGGGTTCAATTTCTCTATTTTCAACCTTCACAATTCCTAACCCATTAGCTTAATTATTACTTAAGCGTATAACCCGAACGTGTGGTAATATGCGCTAAAGTAAGTAAGTATGTAACTCTATCTTTTGATGCGCTCCCTGTGTTGGACCTCTATCGCCATGCGAGATTGTACGTGCTATAGACAAACAAGGGCTTCTCTCCCCCCCCCTCCCCCCCCCACTTCTCAACTAGTCGAGTGAACCGGCTCCGCTAACAAAGAGCGAGCAAGTGAACTGAAAGAAAGAAAGGATGGTAAAGTGAGCGGTGTTGTAGTAGTGTTGGTGGTCAGATGACATTGCTACTAACAGTTTCAGGTCATCGACTTCACTTGTTTTAACTCCCTCCCCGCCTTCATCTCTATCTCTTTTTCTCACTTCTTTTTCTTCTATCCATCATACTCTCTTTCTCGCACCGTCTTCATCAAATCTCTTAGCAAGTAATCTCATCGCATAGTCGACCTGTCTTCAAGACCTCTCTAAACATTTATTTACAAACCTCTCATATTTTAGATTCTTTCCTTTTAAGACCTCAAATATTTCACTTGGAGATTAATTAAATTATCAAGGTTGTTGATTTTATCGGAGTATTTTACTCGCAACTTTAAAACATATTGATGTTGACGTGAGTTCAATCGAAGACGGGTGATTTTAGACATTATAGTCTCACTGTTGTTTTCCCATATCCTCCACACACCACACTAATAGGTTTTAATTTATTCCGAGTCGTCTTTTTCATACTTTCTCTTCAGACACATCATTTCACTACATAAGGTTTGACAATACGATTACTCGATCACTGGCTTCATCCTACTCCCCCTAGTCTTAGGCTGGTGACAGACTGACGTTTTGGTCACTGCGACACAAACGCCGCAACCCGTTGCTTTAGTGCAGCGGATTCCAAACTGTGGTTTGCGAAACCCCTTGGGGGTCCGACCAAATATTTATGCAATGGAGGATTTTTGGCAGACCTTTGTGAAGAAATAAGAAGCATTTACAACTTTTTATTGTCTCACACTGACATCAGGTGGTTATTTCGAGGTAGAACTTTTACAAGATTGTTTGAACTTAAACACAAATTTTTAGTGTTTCTTACCAACCATTCCTTTCACAAAGCAAAGTGTATGCGAGATCAAATGTTGCTCCAGCCTTTTGCCTAAGTGGCAGAAATTTTCTAAAAAATAAACAATTACAATCTCTCTCTTCAGGGGCAGTGACGGCTCGTAGCTAGTATTAGTGGGGGTGCTGTTCTAGAAATGTTTTAGCCTTTGTTTAAAGTTCTAAGTGATTCTTCAAATTTGAATCTAATTTAGATGCAAAATTTACTAATCCTCTAAATACACCTGGATTTACTGAATCGTTGTTATCATCATGTCCACGTAAGGGAGTTTCAAAGTTTCCACAAAAGTAAATGCAGTCTATTATTTTGGACAAAATTTCACGGTTCTTTTTAACTTTTATATTATGCTAATTGATTGAAAGTCTGTATGCCTCACTAAGTTTCTACTTAATACTTACGGTTCCTAAAAGTGACAGTGAAACAACATTATCAACGTGCTTCTTTGACTTTTCATGCTTTTCAGTTTTTTCTTTCATCTTGTTTATATTTCTAAGACCATATTTTGTCCACGGCACATCACCTCCAAACAGCAAACACGGGAAGCAAAACAGTGCATTCTTTACGTCACAGCCGCAAAGCCAACTTTTCCGTTGGTACCATTCAGAATTAAAGCTACGAATATATTTCTTGTTGTTGATTTTGCCTTGCTGAGAAATTAGAATATCAGGAGTTGAACGACCTCTTTTCTTAATTGTAACTTTCTCATGGAAAGATAGCTGTGAAAACTTAAGCTGTTGAAGTTCACTTACAGTCAAAGAAATTATTTCTTGGGGATGCAAGGCCATGATTAAAGTTTTCTGTTAAATAAAAGAACAAAAAAAAGAATCAAATAAAATAGCTGGAATAATAATAATAATCTAATTCTATACTCTTTTACACTTTATCACATTCAAGAATATGACACACGGTTTTTAAGCACAACAAACGCTGAGTAAAAAAAAAAACCCACTCCCTTTCACCACCACGCCAGAGCCGGCACTGCGAGATCAACAGTGCTCTCTCTACCTGGCAGTCCCGCCTTCCTCCCCACCCCCTCCTATGTGCGCATGCGCACAAGTCAAACACCACGTCACTGGCACTGTGAAGCACACAGTTCCATACAAATATTTTTGTATCTTTTTCATAAAATGGGGGATGGCTACTTAAATACTGACATTAAGCTTAAGGAATATATATTGTACTACAAAAATAAAGAAATAATTAAAGAAAAAAGGAATCAATATATTAAATGTTATCGATAAAATCAAGGGGAAATGGGGGGTTCTGCAGTTCCGCAATACCTATACACGAGCCGCCATTGTTCAGAGGCCAAATATTAAAGTTTTTACTGTGCAAGACCGTATCAAGTCATTCATAAAAAAAACTTTTGGGAAACGTGTCTAATTAGCAATCAAACTGAGTGGTTTGATACCCTTCATGACATTATGGTAGAAAATCAGCTTTCTTTGGACGAAAATGTAAATAACTTGGTTATAGAACACTTGAAGGGACTTGTATAAACCTTCAGAGAATATTTCCCATCCATGTCCAACTGGATTCACAATCCCTGGAAGATACAGCAGTTTAGAAATCCTCCACATTAAGAGTGAGTGAAAAAGAGCAACTCCTTGAAATTTCCACAAATTTTGAATTAAATAAAAAATATCAATCTTTGTCATTAATTGGTTTCTGGTTAGGTTTAAGGTAGGAGTTCTCATTGTTAGAGAATACAGCTTTGTTACCATTTTATTCTACGTATTTGAGGGAGAAATCTTTTTCTTCATATGCCTATTTAAAAAATAAATACAGAATCAGGTCCAGTACTGAAAGTGACTTAAGACTTTATTTATCGTCTGTGGTTCCTGACTTTAAGCTCTGTGCCATCCAAAGCAAGTGCATCCTTCTCACTAAGTCACGTGAAGAGGTGTGTTAAACTTGTTAACAATTTTTTAACTTAAATCGGTATAGAATTTTATGATTAAAGGAGGGTATTTCAGATATGTCAAAGCAGAAATTTTCAAGGATGCAAAAATACTTGGATACCAAAAATTCTCATTTGGGCCACCAAAACGGGGGGCAAGGCTTTTCATAAAGCCTAAAGTCGAAAAATTATCGAAGCCAAAAGAGCTAGGAAGCCGAAATTTTGCAGACAGGTATTCTCTAGCCCATGAGGGTGCAGAAATACTTGGTGACAAAAAATTCTAATGGGAGCCTCCAAAATGGGTGGATTCCAAAAGACAAAATTTGAAAAAATCTCAAAGCTCAGAACATCTAAGAAGATGAAATTTTGCATACAAGCAGCCCCTAACCAAAAAAGTCACAGGAATTTTGATGACAAGAAATTCACAAAGGGCCCCCAAAAATGAAGAGGGGGGTTAAAAAAGCCATGGAAATACAGGTTGGCAAAAAATTAATATGGCGAGGGGGGGGGGGGGAGGGGTGGTGGCGGGAAGGGTAATTTTTTTTAGATTATAATAAGATCATATCTATTTGGCGAAAAATTAACTACTTATTAATATAGTGTATGATCAAACTTACACTTATGTATTATTAATACAATAATTGTAAGTTAATTCATAATAAAATTACAAGAAAAATAATTTAATATTGAATACATTGCTATTCATATAATTGTACATTTATGGACATAATACAATGGAATAGATGAAAAAAATCAAAACCAAAGAAATGAGATAGAGAGAAAATTATCACATAGTCATACCATACACATTCATAAAATATGCGCATATAAACATAATGAAGATCGTAAATGATTTAATGATACAATAATATTGGTAGTCATATTTAGCATAGTCAATGTATTTAGTAACCCTATGGATTAAATAATTGTTTTATACTTAATATTATTACTATTTCACCTAGTTTAGAAAAAATGTTTTATATAGTTTAGCTATATTTTCTGCCTGAATGTTTGTCTGTATGTGCTTATATGTATATCGATGTAAATATGCTCACTTTTGTAGACCCGAAACAGTTGGGCTAATTTGGTTTTAATTTTTATATTTGAAACAATCTATATTCTACCTCTATGTGAACGCAAAAAGGAATATAAACTAACAAACGTAAAGTCCGACACCATAGCTCAGCGAGTAGCGTGTATCTAAGGGTCCCGGGCTCGGTTAATGGCATGGTTGAAAAATCTCTAATTGGTGAAATGTAGGTTTCCTCTTTTGCAATAATAAATTAATGTTCAGGGACTGCGTATTGTGTCTGTACTAGATTTATGTTAAGTTCAAGTCGAGCCCTGATATAATCAGTGGGCTCAGAAAATGCACGTTAAATACCTTAGAAAATCAATGACAAACGTATGTTTGTTCGAAACAGCAAAAAAACTATTTGATTAAATGTACACCTCTGTAAAGGATGAGGCAAAAAAAATTGATGTTTTTATTTTTATTTAGCCTCATGTCTTACTACCCGTTTGGGTTATACGCTTAAGTACTAATTAAACTAATGGGTTAAGAATTTGTAAGATCGAATATAGAGGAAGTGAACACACATTTATGTGGAGGGAGAGTGGAAAACCATTTATTAAATACCACCCAAAGTTCACCCGAGCGAGATTCGAGCTTCGATCTCCCCAGCTCGGCAGTCTAGCTTAACACGACATTAGTGCTTTAATAACTACGCCACCGAGATGGGTCAGGAGTAATTGTTAATAAGCCACATAGCTAAAAAAAAGTTACATGGGATGCATAGGGACTATTAGTTTTTATTTCATAGAATGCACAAATATTATTACTGTTTTCTTCAAATTTGGTATTTTATAATATTGTTATTGTTGTATCTCAATGCATATTTAATATCAACTCATACACAAAATAATAAAGCGTAGGGTCGGTCATAAGTTTTTTTTTACGTTCACTACGTCTGTTTCATTCACATAGTAACACTAATGGGGTATTTATTAGAGAGAGAGGGTTTAGAAAAAGTATAGCCCCCCTCCCCCACTCGCATTTGATCCAAGAAGAAGTATAAAACAGTTTAGAAATTATTACTATCAATATTCCAGCCAAAATCCGAGTCCCGACCTCCCACCGTCAATAGCAATCAAAATTGACGTGACTAAAAAATCCCTAGTATATAATCATAATGTTGCCATTTCTTTTTATTAAATTGAATCTTTTCATATAATATGTATGTATATATGTAGCCTATATATAAATTCGTGAAGACTAATTTTCTCTAATTCATAATTGTTTTGTTTGAACCTTCTTGTTATATTGTGTTATTTATATGTGTGTTTGTGTGTTTTTATCACACCCGTCTTTTTTAAGGTTATTCGACATTGAAATGTATTTCACAATTTTAACACGTGTAGCCTATCATAAGTTATAAATATTGATTCAGCGATTTAATATAATTACAGTTCATGAGCTTTAAGGTGTCTAACTCTTTATTTTATGGATTCTTTTACCAAATTTAAGGTAAAGTAGTTAATTGTATGTTATGAAAATTCAGTTTAACTATAAGAAGTATTTTAATATGTTTATAAAAATAATTTTCAATGTATAAGCAGTTTAAAAGTGATAGAATTACATTATTTTTAATTACATATAAATAATATTCTTTATATTCACCGGTATTATGAATTTACCTCATTTTATAAAACACAATGTCTTTATTTCGATTTTTTTTTTTCAAACTAGCTCTGCTCGTTTATTTTATTAATGAGTCCAAATCGATAATTTAAAATATAGATTTAAATTATATATTTCATGACATTTTTTTTGTTTTGACTTAACCTATTGTAAAGATAAGGCTTTATTCACACGTGGGTAAGGTGTCGGACTTCTGTGCTCGTGTTCCGGGGTTCAATCCTCGGTCCCGACACAAATTTATCTGATTACCAAACCCTTCCTTCACCTCTGACCAGACATCTTGTGAATGTGGGGAATGCCAGGCCTCCACCGTGGTTCGGATTCCACGTTAAACTGTAGGTCCTCCATTTCATCTCACAATCACCCTACCATTACACATTAGCGTAAGTGCGTATAACCCGAATGGGTAGTAAGACGCGGTGCTAATAATAATAATAATATTCACACGTTCACCGAAACTAGAAAGCAGAAACTGCTTGAGTAGCTCAGAAATTCACAAGCTGTATGTTGGTTGAACCATGATGCACTGCAACGCAAACTTATTATTATTATTATTATTATTAGCACCGCGTCTTACTACCCATTCGGGTTATACGCACTTACGCTAATGTGTAATGGTAGGGTGATTGTGAGATGAAATGAAGGACCTACAGTTAAACGTGGAATCCGAACCACGGTGGAGGCCTGGCATTCCCCACATTCACAAGATGTGTCTTGTCAGAGGTGAAGGAAGGGTTTGGTAATCAGATAATCTGTGCCGGGACCGAGGATTGAACCCCGGCCGCCAGCACAGAAGTCTGACACCTTACCCTAGACCGCCAGGTTACCAACGCAAACTTAAAACAGCTGGTTGCAACAATGTTTTTATTTTCTAATGGAGAAACACATATTTTAGATGATTGTCCCGCTGTTTCGTGGCACAATCCAATACATAGATACACACGCTTTACATAAGAGTTTATTTCAAATCGCCTCACAAAAGCTAACGAAACTGTCTGCTAGCTTCTGGCTGTAGAGCGCATGTGTTGACAAATGCGCATGCGTACTGATTAGAGATGTTTGGTTCCGAGATTTGATTGGTTCTCCCGTACCGAACATGTAAGGCAGAGCGGGAGAAGTAGAGCTGAGTTGAACATTATCGGAACAGTCGCGCCGATAGTAAGAAAATCTTGTGATTTGGCTTAGAGCTCGTCACGTGACTATATTTCTGTTCTGCGCTAGTTTTTCGACGAACGTGTGAATTTACAATAACATCGACTAACAGAAAATAATATTCCAGGCCAAGTAAGAGGGTAGGGCAATCTCAACTAATGACACACCCAGGTAAAGTGGATGCCTGCTTCTTTACCTGGTCGGTATTGCTATAATGTTCTGAGACATAGCTATTTGCTTGCTTTCTTTTCCAAGATAACCCCCTTAACGTCATATTTAATGTTAAAATCCCTGCCAAAATGTTATAGACTCAAAGATTTGTAGTAATTTTCATCGTCGAATGACCCTTTCATAAACGAATAAACTAAAGACTGAACATCAAAGCCAACAAACACTAAAAATATTTGAATGGAAAATAGTGTGTCACTGCTTTAGTAAATCACATTCTTGATTGTAAGAAAAAAAAAAGAGTAATTTTCATGATGAAACAAATTTTAGATATTAACTGGGTAAATGTCATCTAAGGGAAACCTTTAGCTTAGATTAAAAATATTGCATCGGCCGGGAATCGAACCCGGGCCGCCCGCGTGGCAGGCGAGCATTCTACCACTGAACCACCGATGCCCATGTTTAAATTAACTTTTTAAGGATTTATAGAATAATCAATACATTACAAAATATTTTTTAGTTGAAAAGCTAGTTCTAGTAAAAGCTTCAGTAATTAAAAATTCACGTATAAAAAATAAAATTTGCTCAATTTCGATGACGTTTTACCGTAAATGTCGCACTATTGAAATCAAAGTAAACTGTAATATAAATATATCTGACCTTCCTCAAACCAATATAGTCATTTTAAAATAAAAGTTTTATGAAAATTGAGGATTGTTTTAGTGCTTTTGAAGCATCTGAATTACAGTTGGTTGACATTTTCCTCATGGTACTTACTGCCCTAAAATATAATAGGTTCTAAGCGAAACACTTTCACAGCACTAATAGCGTTTACAAGAACTCCTTAAGACATTTAATTTAAAGGGTAGTTTCACCTATTTTTTTTAACTTGACTATAAAAACTTGAACATTTTAAAATATTATTTATCCCTTGAATGCGTTTTATGGCCTTAATTTTATATATTATATCCTATTAAAAAAAATTATCACCACATTTTTCTAACCGTTCGTATTATACTCTTATGCATTAATTAAGCTAATGGTTTAACGCATTAGGAAGGCTATATTTAGAGGAAGTGTACTCACATGTGCGTGGAGGGAGAGTGGAAAACCATTTTCGAACTACACTCACCCAACTGAGATTCGAACCTCAATATTTCCATCATCGGCAGTCTAGTCTATTAGCGAGAGTAGCGCGTTGGACCATGCGGCCACCGAAGTGGATAATTTTTTATTCACATTTATTAAAATATATTTATAACTTCACTTACAATTTAATTTGTATTTAATACAAAATAAATAACTATAAAATATTTGATGAGTAATAAATTTGAAATATTTCCACAATAAAATAGACTATTCGTTTAAGACTAGATCCAAAAATTTTCCAAAACATGATATTTCGAGTTTATAACCAAATTAAGTTAGTAGGGGCTGTCCATAAAATACGTACGAATTTAAGAAGGGGCAGGGGAGTTGTGCTAGACATGACCAAGCGTGACGATGGGTGAGGAGGAATCAGATAATGCGTGACGTCACACTACAATTAAGCGTATCAGGCAGAGTTTTGTGTTGATAAACCGTAATGCGCGCGCACGTATAAACAAAACACAATCGATTCATCGACTTAAGATAATCGAACTTGGTAAACACGTACGAACAAGATTCAAAATAAAAGGGTTGTATAGGGTCTACAATTAAAAGGCGAGTTTTCGCGGTCGACCTGGTATCGACGTTAACAAAATATTTATGACCAAGACGATATCAGAGCTCAGTTTGGTAACGCTTTTCTTGACCAGACTAAAAAGTATGGTTACGGCCCTTGAGCCTAGAATTTGTGCGCCAATTTCAAAATAGTACCACTTCTTACATTAGATTCAAACGAGTATAATTTTGTAATTAATAGATTTTTAAGTTTTTGTAAATTAAATTGGACAGTAATTACTAGCTATAAATATATGACAGAAACTAGGTACTTAAAAACATTCTAGTTATGGATTAAAGAGAGTAAGGACTATAATATCTATGCCTATCTAATATTACATATTTACCTAATGTTTTCTTATAGTTATTTTGGGGAAATATGTTTATCTTGATATGTTGTGTAAATATTAGGGCTAAGAATCAATCTAACTAAGAATAAAATTAAAAAAGCTAATTTTCCGTCGGTTTGCAGTGACTGTAGTAGGATTACATAAATTCACTTACCAGCTTTTAGATTGACTCCACCCCAACCGCCATTTTTTGTTTGAGAAAAAAATCTCAAAATCGTTTTCGCACTCTACCTTGGTCAGAACCACTTGGTCGAAAATACTTTTAACTAAGACGTAACCAAGTCAATCACGAAAACTCGCCTAAAGAGATTATTTAAATATAAAGGGTGTGTGTGATATTGTGACGTAATATTAGAAAAAAGGGGGGGTCACAAAATTGTAACAGTTTGTGACAAGAGGGGGGAGGGATGTTCAAAGTAGAACTGGGATTGACGTAGTTTATGGACAGGCCCTAAGCAAATTTTGAGTTGGAATAGAAAATTAAAATATTAGTTTAGTACAGGTTTTATTTATACATTTATTTCTTGCTACGCTCTTTCTCTTATATACTACTATACTATTAAGAGAGTTTATAATTTTTTCCTAATTTAATAATTAATTCAATTTTTTTTTCCTCAAACAAATTTATACAAAATGTATTACTGTTCATTTGTTTTATTGTGGCTATTTAAAATGATACGACACATTTATTTGTATGCATTTTATATCTATCTTGGCTTATTTTTTTTACAAATACAATGTAACTAACTACTTCAGTTTTAGTTTATTTATTTGTATAAACACTAAGAGACCCACTACACCAAATTTTTTTTTCTGTCTCTAGTAAATAACTAATCTATTAAACTAATCTAATCATAACAGGCTCCAACTCAGCTCCCGGCTCGTATCTGCGTTTGTGTATGCGCATGCGCGAGGTTTGGGAGTAAAAGAGAAAAGAAAAGACTTAAGATATGCCAGAAATATGTGAAGTGCATTCGTATTTGAACGATTACTCGAAATTTTCCACGGTAACGATGGGGGACAAAGTGAAAAAGTTTCTTGTTAATAACTACAGTATGTCCCTGTTATATCAGAATGAAGATTTGTGCAAAATCCTTAGCTCTGAAGACATTCTAAAATGGTAAAAAAAACGGCCTTTTCATAACAATTTTAATCCAAATATCATTTAATATTTCAACAATGTTCATGATCAGGAACTTCTATTAACTCTTTGTCTCCATTAATGTTGAGTCAGAAATGATTCACGTGCAATAGTGTTAGTGTAAATTTACGGTTTCTAACCGACTGTATCACAGAGTTGATTGGCATGTGATGAACGCTCCTAAGTAATCACTATGTCATTATGTCATGTGCACCATATGCACTTAACCCATTCACTCAAAAACTACCACACTGAGTGAGTTGAAGTTTCGCATGGGTATAACTCAGACGTTCAGTTAACATATTGGCCAATTTAATTTACTATACCACTAAACCAAAAACACAAATCTCCCCTAGCACACTAACACGTGTATATGTTACGGGTAGTATGCGAATTCTGGATAGTGTCGAGATTAGCCGGAAGGCGATAGATGTTGACCTTGTCCGAATAATCTCGAAACTAGTCAAACAGACTTGGATAACGTTGAATACTATTTTTTTTTTTTTGTAAAACTGAGTACGTGTGACAATGGATTTTATTATGGAACGTAATTTTGATCTCTGAACTTGAATTATTTGCAATTAACTTGAATCCTCGCTTCTCCTATTAAGTAGACGAAGTGACGATTACAATTATAAAGTTAAATAATGAAGTTTTGGGAAGCATGAGACATAATAGAAATATACAAGTTTAAATAAGTTTATTTAAATCTAAACAAGAGAAATAGAATTACATACGTTTTAAGTATATATTAGAACAAACAGTCAATTGTTATTAAAGATAGGTTTATTCAGTTATCATAGTCGTATACTTCCATTACAGATTAGTAACTATAGAAATAAGGATCAACGCTAATTTTCCTACGAAGGATCGTCTTCCTCAACATAGCGGCAGTCAAAGACAGGCAACAAATAATAATTCAGGGTTAAGCCACAATACATAAAAACAATCCAGCCTAGCTAATACCAGAATAAGACCTTTAGAGGTCTATTAATAAATAACAGTGAAACTATGGAGAATGAAAACAAGGGATACTAAATCATAATTTTATATAGAGTTGCTATGAGGATAGTTATAAAAGCTAGCTAGCTTGAGTTAACTCCATAGATTTACTAAAACCTAAGAATAATCTCCTCGAAGAGTAACTAGCGTATTACAAATAGTAAATGTCGAGCAATCAGGAATATATGCAGTTAAATTACTATGGCCGGTCAATTCCAAGTAAGTACTGCCTTTCTATCCTAACTTCGGCACACAATAAATAGTACAACCAAAAATAATAGTTTTACTTAATACAAACGGCGCCTGAAGGGCTGAAGACAAAGCACTATCCTCGCGGGCCACAACTACAAACCAGTAGTGCTCCCACAGTTTGCGCACCGTAAATAGATACATTAAAAAGAAATAATAGTGACTACTATCTGTCATTGACCTAACTAGGTCATAGAATAAAACGTTAGATAACCTTATTTCCGCCATAAATAGATCCTAAATATGGTAATACCATTTAGGGAGTCATTATTATTCACTAATATATAAAACTATGACTTAAGGACTTAGAAAAAGAGCGTTAAGACTAACATTCAAAACTATGCTTTATGGGCATAGAAAATAAAGTCAGGCACACTGACATAAAAACTTATATCTGATAAACATAGAAAGTCACATACTCTGACACAAAAAACTATATCTGATGGACATAGAAAATAAAGTCAGGCACACTGACATATAAAAACTTATGTCTGATAAACATAGAAAGTCACATACTCTGACACAAAAAACTATATCTGATGGACATAGAAAATAAAGTCAGGCACACTGACATAAAAACTTATATCTGATAAACATAGAAAGTCACATACTCTGACACAAAAAACTATATCTGATGGACATAGAAAATAAAGTCAGGCACACTGACATAAAAACTTATATCTGATAAACATAGAAAGTCCCATACTCTGACACAAAAAACTATATCTGATGGACATAGAAAATAAAGTCAGGCACACTGACATAAAAACTTATATCTGATAAACATAGAAAGTCACATACTCTGACACAAAAAACTATATCTGATGGACATAGAAAGTCAGATACACACCAAAAATTATGTCTGATCAACATATAAAGTTAGATACTCACACACAAAAAACTATGTTTGATGGACCTAACTAAACAGGTGTTACAAATCTAATTCAAGATTGTAACTTTCAAATACTTAAAGTCTAAGATGAAGCTTCATCTGCGATGAGGTGGAGAGACCGACACCTGACACATCGTAGTCACCAGTAGTTTCTTCGACGATGTAGAGCTACGTCCTAGTTCTTCCTTTGTCGAATTGATTAAATAGTATATATATATATATATATTGTGTGTGTGTGTGTATATATGTGAATCGAGGAATGACGCTTATATAGTAACAGAACTGACGAACTCGGGGACAGGTTTGCATCTGGACATCTAAGGGCGGAAGTAGGTTAAGTTGCTAAATTGCGCTAAATGACCACTAGCGCTCTTTGATGGTGAGGCGCCCAGATAACCACATAACAGCCATCTATCTATTCGAAGCGGTGCCTGTGAGTAAGACGTTTAGCTGATGGTCCCGGCATAGTCAGCTGAGGCAGTTTTCCTAGAGCTTAGGCTTTTCCTGGCAACACAAATCCACCGTGAGTTTATATCTTCCACACATTATTAAAATATATTAGCTCTTGTATTCACTGTGTTAATTCTATTTATGGTTTTTTTATTGTATAAGTTAAACAGCCAGCTTAACATGCTACAAACTAACATTCGAAATGCCTCATTATGATTTTTTCCCCCCCTAACATAAACTAAACAAACATAGCCTAAAATCACCTAATATAACCTATCCTAGCCTTACATAACCTAACTAACCTAGTCTCAACCCTAAAATTTTGACATTATTCAAGTGCGGTTGGATAATATCAATATTACCCGGATAAACTTCGAAAAACATTATTTAATCACCTCTCATTTAGCATTATCCACGTATTTTAGGATAATTTCAACATTATCTGGATAATATCGACTTTATACAAGTTCGAACTTTACACGTAGTATAAACAGTACACGTTAGTGACCTAATGCACTCATAGTAATAGCTATAGCTCAGACGTATGTAATTATAACATGATAAGAATACAAATAAAGGGTAGACTATAAGGGAAAAAAGGGGAAAACCCAATTAGATATCAAAATTAGCTAGTGTTGCTTTCTGCTATACAATAATAATACCTTTATAATGCACTTTAGATTATGGTTGAGAGAGGTATTAATTAATTAATTTAAATGAGAAAAATATTTTCTGGGATCCTTGTGAGGTTCTAGATTTAAAATTTGTTGTCTTTTAAAATGTATGTAATGCTATTTTCCCCTGTAACTTTCCATTTTAATAAGTTGAGGAGATTTAACTAAACAGACTAAATATGTGTTTTTTTTGTTTGTTTGTTTTTTGTAGCAAACGAGCTGTAGCCATTGTGCAGAAAATGAACAAACCGACTTCTTTTGTCAAGCATACACAACGTATGTATATTTATGAGTGTGGCTTCACACACACAACACACACACATATATATATATATATATATATATACAAGAATACTGGTATTTACACACTACTAATCTATTCTTGAATAGCTTGAGCTAACTTGCAGCGTCTACTGACGTTTTGTTTTTAAATTGGAAGAAGTTATTTTATTTCGTGTTCGTGTTGTTTTAATGTTTTTTTATTTCCTTCTGTGGAATGGTGCAATATAAAACAGGTATATAGTCATAAAATAATGAGGAGAGTGCAGAGGGTTTTAATGGAGGGTGGGAGTTGGGGGAGGCCATCATCCGACACATTAGCTCAATAGCGTGTCTATTTCTTTACTTGATTTTCTTACGATTTTGCATTTTAAAAACATTTTTAAAACAAACAAACGTAAAAATTTGCTTTCAACATTAATATTTTTTACTATATTATCAACTAGGACTGGAGTTTGATGATGTATAAAAGTTTAAAAAAAAATAGCTTCGGAAATGACATAAAAATTCTAAAGAATTACTTAAAATTTTCAAAAAAAATTATCTAAAAATATGAACAAACTTACAACTAAGTGCACACGAATAAATCAAACAAGTCCTTTACAAAATATGTAAAAGCCTTTAACAACTAAACTCTTGCATTCTGCTAAATATAATATTGATTTACAAATATCTGATACAGAAGTAATAGTTAAACTTTCCCAACACAACCCTCTACAGCTTAGATGCAGTCTCTCACCATGAATTTATATTTTACAACCGTAAAACTAATTAAGAGAGAGGATACAAAGTGCATTGCTGACATTATCTTGTTTTCCCTAAAACTGTGCGTTTTTTTTGTTTTTTTTTAGCATTTGTGCATTTATAAAATTATACAAATTCAATATTAATGCCTTAAAATGACTCCAAAATTCTTTATAAATGCCTAAATATGACACGCAAACAAATAAAATATTATCTTTAATTACAAAACGACATAAAAATGACCTATTAAAATATAAATTACTATAAAAAGGGGATCATGAACAGAGTTTATGTAATTATAAGCATTATATGCGAGGGAAAAAAAGAATAAAAACGATTACACCTCATTAAAATCGGGACCCTGATTATAAGTATTGTTTTATAAGTATTAACATCTGTCAAAATTGACAGATTCAGATAACGTGACTTTGGTTTAAGAATGCATAAAAGTATATCTAGTAACTATTTCTGTCAGTTATGTCCGCTAGTTATAAAATTAGAGTAAACTTGTCTACAATTCTGCCTATCCCCTTGGCTAAATGATAAGAGTGGCTTACTCACCACAGCATAAGTCCGCAATCAAGTCATAATGACCAAGAAACCGCCATTTTCTGGCCAAGATAGTGCCAACTTAATGTGGATATATATATTTTCTACCATATGGTTAGCACAACTAACCCATCGTTAGTTAATCTCATTTTTATAGATCAGAACCACTACTTTTTCATTCAAGTGGTTCCTCAATAATTGTCCTCACTAGACTACAGTAGACCTACAGCTTCTTTGGTGCTGACTGACAGCTCACAGCTGACTTCTGACAGTCAACATTTAGGTATATACCTACATTTTGACTCTCAGAAGCGACAGCTGCTAAACACATGTTTTTTCAGATCATTTGGTTCGGCGTAGGGATACATAATTTGGTCTGGTAACTTTTCAAAGCCGTCAGCTGTCAGCACCAAAGAAGCCATGGGGCTACTGTAAGTTGATCCCGTTCCAGACCCACTGCTTCACAGAACAATCTGGAAGCGCCGGGGATTGAACCAGGGGATGTGTAGCCATGAACTCTAACCAAAGTACCACAGAGGTGGTGAGTCAAGCTTGGTGGTTTTGAGATAAAGTACTCGCCTCGGGGCCCAATGTTACTGGGATCAAATCCAGTCGGGTTCAACGTATATATATATATATATTTTTAATATTTTTTTTTGCGCGATAAAGATTCATAGCACGACTTCCTTCGGAGGGGAAGTAAAGCTCTCAGTCCCATGTCGATTGTGGTATGTAAAGGAACCCTGGCAGGTGTGTGAATATACCTTTTCTGGCAAAATTGGTAGGCCTTTTAACGCTCGCTAATAGAAATTCTCATGTACTGATATAATCATTCGGTTCAGAAAGTGCAGGTTAAAACTCTCAAATAAAAAATAAACACAGAAACTGTCAAGCGTGGTCTACTATAAGAATACAATTTTCCCTTTTTTGAATCTGGGCGGGGCTTACGGAGATATATACCGTGTAAATATAGGTTCGTCTCCCAAGATAGTTAATATATATATCAAAGGGCTAAGGTATTGTGTATAAACATCAATTTTCTTAGGAAGAAACTTAAATGACAGCTAAAAAAGCTAATAGATCTATTTTCACATATTAATACGTCAAGTAATTAAATCTTTAGCTGTAATTATTGATAAATATTATCAATACCTATAAAATAGCACTAAAAAAATATTAAAAGGTTAGCAATCTTAGCATAAAAGATTTGTTTGTATTTTCTAAAAGGTTCTGCCTTAACTCGGTGGTTGGAAAATTATGGCTTTCCAGCCTTGAGTCCTGGGGAAAATATTTTCACACCCGTGGACCTCAAGAAAGGATCCACCAATTAGAATGTATCTTGGCCATAGGCATGTGTTTATCTGTGATCTTGTCACATATCTTATAGAGTATTTAAAAATAACCATGCCATCTTCCGTCGACTAATGTCACCATACCCAAATGGGGTAAGGATGAGGAAGGAAGCATTTTAGAGGTAATATACCCACATTTGCTTGGAAAGAGACGTGAGAACCATTTTAATAAAAACCAACCTCAGTAGACCCGACCGGGATTTTAGCCCCAATATCCTCATCATAAGCAGGCCAATCTAATACAAGAGTTAGACCTTAGGCCATTCGGCCAATGAATAGAGTCACAAGAAGTTTAAACACATTATTTTCAATGATAGCGTTACATAATCGATACATAGTAAATTGTGCGTGACGTATAAAGTTGATTTAACTATAACTTTCTATGTGTTACCCATGGATTTGATAATATACATTCCTTGTATCAACCAATGAGAATGCGATGAGATTCTTTAGCCAATTTAAAGCGTTCATCATAGCTGGCCCAACTCAGCTCCCGGCTCGCGCTAGGTATGGGAGTTAAAGGAAAAGAAAAGACCAAGATATGCCAAAAATGTGTGCAGTCCATTCGTATTTGGATGATTACTCGAAATTGTCCGTTTTGTCAATGGGGGACAGAGCAATAAAGTTTATTTTTAATAACTACAGTATGTTCCTCTTATGACAGAATGAAGATTTGTGCACAAGGCTTATATGTAAAGATATTCTAAAATTGTTAAAAACGGCCTTTTGAATGCAGTTTTTATCCTAATATGATTTAATATTTCAACAATGTTTAGTATTAGGAACTTCTATTAACTCTTTATCTCCATTAATGTTTAATCAAAAATGATCCACGTTCAACAGTGTTGGTGTAAATTTACCAATTCTAGTCGTCTGTACCACAAAGTTGATTGGCATGTGATGCACGCTCTTAAAAGAGAGTTACAGCAAATTAGGATTGACTTCTGTGTTCATGGTGGAAATGTATTGTGGTATCAATACTTGTTTGTTACCAAGACATTTTTCTTATTGTCAATGACTTCTATTTAATATATGATTGAAAATAAAGGGTAACTATTACAGTTTTGATTATTTTATTGCTAAGTAGGTCTACTATAGTATGAATGACAATAATAAAATAAGAACAAAATAAAAATAAAATTTGATTCAATAGTACAGTACTCAATAGTACTTTAACTAGGTTAGTTTGTTGTTTAAAAATATACAGTTTAACTAACGAGAACCCTTAATTGAAATAATTTTAAAGGCCTTATCTTAGTATAGCAGAGAATTTAGGCCGATTTCTACGAATAAAAAATCAATCCATTTAAGTAAGATATTAAATTCTACGTTTTATGATAGACAGTTTTTTTAGATGAATTGTTCAATGTATGCTATACACTATTCACTATTTAATATGCTTTATACACGAATATAAGCCCATCCCAGCAAAATAATTTTGGGATTTTTTGGCAAGACCTTAAAACTACCACTAAATAATCTCTAGTGCAACGTAGGTAATATTAATTTGGATAACGTACGATTTTAAAACTCAATTCTCATTAGAAGGGGCATTTATAAAACACAAACATAATTTTTGGTGGCCAAAACTGATAACAATTTACAATATAATTGGTGTTATTTTAAATGTATTAATAATATCTATCAAAAAAGGTCTATATCACATGACTTGACGTATGAATATTTCAAAGTAGGTCCAATTTTATTTTGTAGTTGCCATATAAGGTTTTTCCTACGAAAATTGGAATACACAGTGTGTAATTTATACTACATAGTGTCTCTTGCTTCGTCATTGGACGAGGATACATGAGGTACATGCTGCTAATGGACATGTTCCTACCCTCCCCATTTCCTCTTCTGTTCCCAGCGATTCCCCTGACGAAACGGCGATAAAGGGAAACAATAAGACACCTGTTCAAAACCCGCCTGGAGAGACATTCCTCTGAACTCTTTCCCACGGCTCATCTCTTGACAACCGTTAATTGATTATACTCCCGAAGGAAGATAGAAGACCTTATGTACAGTCCTCACCTTTCTGCTCTTTTCTCTTCCAACATCCTTGCCATATAGATTTAACAAAGGTGGGCCCTTCCTACACCTCTGACAAGATATCTTGTGAATGTGTGGAATGCCAGGTCGCCACCGTGGTTCGGATTCCACGCTAAACTGTAGGTCCTCCATTTCATCTCACAATCACCCTACCATTACACATTAGCGTAAGTGCGTATAACCCGAACGGGTAGTAAGACGTGGTGCTAATAATAATAATAATAATAATAATAATAATAATAATAATAATAATAATAATAATAATAATAACAAAGGTGGGGGGGACGTTTTTTTAAATAAAGGAATGTACACTCCGGTTATTCTGAGAGGTAAGAGTTGTAACTTGACCGATAACACCATGGTCCTATCTTATAAACTACAACAAAGGGAAACCAAGAAAGGTTAAGCGTTATGCTTCTCTGGTGAGGCCACCTCAATGTCGAAGCCTCTTGTAGTGTATTTTGTGAGGTGAGATCGTGATGATGATGAATCCTCTGCTTTTTGGGTTCCACTTTATGTTTTTTGTGAAGGTAGGAGACTCTAGGATGTGGGAGTCTTGTTGTTCTTCAGTTTATTAATGTTAGTAAGGGCTGGGTTCTTACTGTCTATTTATATATAAGAACTAGCTTTTTATCAATTTAATATTCTTTATTTATTAATTATTATAAATATAAACTTGACCCAGTAAGGTAGTTCAATGACTGTATCTTTATACTTGAACAATTTTTTAATTTTTGAAAATGATATTAATTTGACATGGATCGTTCCCGTATAATACTGTGGGACGTCTGTGAAGAGAAGCCTTCTTTATACGTATATTTTCCGAAGGAAATTGTTACAGAACCATCCATGTTTTTTTAAGTTACACCATGGTATATCTCTCAAGAAGTGAACGAATGAGAACAAAAAAAAAAAAAAAGAAAGGACAAAAACGTGTATTTCAGCCATGTTTTAAAAGTGTTTGCAATAAGGGGTGGAGTTAACTATGAACGATGAAATTTAGTTGTCAGCAATTAAATAAATATCTTTAGTCACCTAAATGTGAGAAGATTTCCTAACACATATGGATGATTTGAGTTTTATATTTTGAAAATATTCATTAATTTTAAAATACATGAAGGGTGGAATTTTTTTATTAGAATAGTTACCTAAATAATTCTATTTAATTGCAAAGGTAGGCTTGATATAAATACAGTTTCATAGGAAGAGCTGACAGAAAGAAAAAATACTATAATGTACTTTCTTTCACGTATTAAGTCGATTCTCTTTCAAACTCCTTCAGCACCCATTTATTACTGGATTTGTCTATACGAGTTTTTCCACATTTCCTAGATAGCTCATTCCAACCGCACTCATCTTGCTCTCGTGTTTCTCCTGACAAACCCACGTTCCACATCCATAAAACAATGTTAGGGTTAACACACTTTTATACACTGTTATCCTTGCTTCTTTTGATACGGCTTCATTCTTTACAATAGTCCACATACATCCATTCCCTCTACGATATATATTCACCCATCTATCGAGTTAACCACCATTCTTCCATTTTTACATAACATTCTTCACGGGTACACAAATCATTCACTTGTTCTAACAGTTTTCCATTTGTATTAAGCTGAATATTTACAGATACGTCCTTATAAAAACTATCACTTAAGTTTTGGAGACATTTACACGAAGATCCAACCTGCCGCTCGCCACCTTCAAACGATTTATTGCATTCTGCAAGTTACTTTAATTCTCAGACAATAATATGGCATCATTTGCATATAACAGAACTCTCACTCTCACATTCATATTGTTCATTTGTATACCAACGTGTCCTCACAAACATCCCTCATACATATATCCATGAATATACAAGACAGCCATTCAAGACATAGCACAACATTGCATCAAACTAGGGAGGTTTGGAGGTCCCAGCTCCCCAACGTCCACAGCCAAAGAAGGATTACGAATATTAAATGCATCTAGAAGCTATTTGGAGTTAATTTTTCTGGTAACTAAGGACAGGGATTAAATACATTAAGTGATTTAAATTTGTTTAATATTTAGAAACCTACATAGTACCTCCTTCCTCCAAGCTTGAACATTTAAATTGAGCATTTATTAAATAAAGGCATACCAAGTGGTGACAGAACCGGGCGGTGAGGCTTCAAGAGGTGGTGATAATTTTTGCCATTCTCTAGATTTATTTCACTTCCTTATTATAATTTAGAATATAATATGATTTAAAAATATCTAAATAACTACTTAATCTAAAGCCATTGAGTTTTTTTTTAATCCGGTGAAGACCATTTTAGACAAATTTTAGAGGTATTAAATTTTCAAAAAAATATACGAGGTAAGGCTACTCTAAATAGGTTATATAGAAGCAGGTCTACAATAATAAAAATATAATCACTACATTAGATTAATGGCATCCAATTGTCAAACGATTGGTGGGGAAGGGCCCCCGATATATTTAGTCTAGGGAAGGGGGTAGTCCTTCAAAATTCCCTTTTAGTTAATTGGCCTTCCTCCCCCCTACACAATTAAGGTTCTGCCACCACTGGTTAATCTTATATATGATATTGTTTTTCTATAATAAAGCTAGAGGTTTACAAATGTGTACTTGGTCAATGTGAAAAAGCGTGTTACGTTGGTTTGGGCATGTTGACATGATGAGTGTGGATCGAGTGACAAAGCAAATATATGAAGGTAGATTGTGTGGATCGAAAGAAAGGGGTAGACCATTTAAGACGTAATAAAATGATATAGATGAATCTGTGAAAAAGAGAAACATTAAAGGTTTAAAGAATAAAATATCATGTATGACTCGGTGTATCGATGTTGTTGAAGCGAAGGGAGTATGCAAGGATAGGGAAGTTTGGAGAAAGTTCGTGAGGTTGGATTAAGTACGGAGTTGTTTTAGAGCTATATGCACAATTGCTTGCCTACCCCTTAAGGGAACGGCGTGATTGGGTATTATAAAGCAATTTCACTACTCATTGGTAGTGAGTTATTTAAAAGTTTAGTACAAAAAATGTTACTAAAATTGGACTTTTGGTTCGAGATGTTTTATCTCATAATTTTATGGATTTCTGAAAAAACTCACCATACTTTCTAGTATCTGGCAGAGGTCATGTTTTCTTCAGTAAATTTATCCAAACCATTCATACCATAATTTATAGAACCAAATATCCCAAAATTAGTTCATTTTCCCGATCTTTGAATGTTCAATGTCACGAAAAAAAAAAGGACGTTGCCTATTTAAGACGCGGCGGAAAGTCAAGCCATGTTACTGTGTCAACGTTTTATTCGATTGGTTTTAAAAATATAACATTGAAACGTAAACAAAAAGTTGATAGATAATTATAAAAATAGTCTTAAAAAGTAGCATAATTATTTATTTTGAACTTTACGTAGTTTTTATAAACGTATTACTATTATTTAAATCTTTTACAACTTAGAATATTTGGTTTATTCACAAAGATTTATGTAGGAATCTTCCTGTAAAGTTTTATATTGAAAAAAAAAACAAATATTATCTGCCTATCTAGAAGAGGATACAAGAAAAAAGATAATTTTGAAATGTCAATGTTGTCCAGACGAATTTTCTTTATTTCATTATTTTCTATTTTGTTCATTTGTGTCTAAGTTTGATATTCATGAAGTGATTAGGTGAGTCAAGTTCAGACGCAACCCACCTCACCAAAATATCTTCTAAATCACAAAGTAGGCAGGCAACATAACACTGTTAAAAAATCTGAAGGCTAGCTTTTTATGTTTGTGTTTCTCAAGTTCTGTCATGATCCATCAATTAGTTCAAAATATTTTAGGGGAAACACAAACACGGCTGTCACATTAGTATTTTCCCCTAACCACAAAAATAAATAAAAAATAATGCTTTTTTTTTTGCTCTTGCACATGGAGTTAATGTCTTTGTCCTATTAGGGTAGAAGATACAGCGAGGAGGTACAAGTTGTGGAAACTTGTGTGCTGACAAGACTGGGTAAGTGGGATTTATTGAGAGAACAAGTCTTCGTGACCTTCAAAGGCTGTATTGCTTATAAAAGAAGACAACCATTATAGCTCGACTCATCTTTTCAAGTAGCACACAAAAAACACCTTCTTTACCCCCATTGTTCAACATTTGTTACCGCAGGAGAGAAGGAGATTTTCTTTACTAGATGACACCACCTGTGCCATAGATTTGAAAAGAGGTAGTTTACCAAATAACCTTACACAATAGTTCCAAAATAACAAAATTGCTGTTTTCAATTGGTTTAACCGAGTGGGTTCACTTCTTCTACACTTGGTTTCAAATGTATCTATTGATTTTTAAAGGTACAGTCCATTTTTCATAAAAAAAAGGACCGTTTATTTTGGACAAACATTTTTTACTATCAACAGTGACAATAATTTTATATTATATGTGTTTCATTTTAAAGAAATGCTATTATATTTAAAATATGTGATGGCTCCAGATTATATTGCTTGACGTATGAACACTTGAAAGCTAAGCTGACCATGATTACTTGAAACAAAAATGGGACTTTGGGTGGTGGTGGGGAAAGCGGGAAAGATTAGGGCATCGAAAAAAGTTGTTACATAAAAATATTAAACTTACACTGATTCTTCGCAGAACCCATACCAAAACTTTTAATCAAATGTAGAGGGGGACTGTATTAATGCTCTTGGCCCTGTCAAGTGCAAGTCTAAAACCTATTTTGTGGGATGGTGGGAGGGAGGGTGAAAGACGTAGCACTGCTTCACAACCTACCAAAGTATCCTTCCGTGCTAACAAGAACAGATGGATCCCGGAAACGGTAGATGGCGCTAGCTACTGGACAGATCTTTCTAAAAACTCATACGTTTGGATATATCAGTTTTCTCGAGAACGAGCAAAATTTTTATGTTGATATTTTCAACGTTCCTTCTCAGATAATGTATCGATGTTTATTAACTGTTACATTTTCCTATTTTAGCTATGAAGCCAGCAGTTTTCTATTTAAAAATGTCAATCTTATCGATATTTGATCACTGTTAAAATATAGAGGAGGTGTGTACATAAAAAGTATAACTTAACCAACATGCTTCTATTCTTGATCAAACAGTTACCGAAAAGAAAATTGTAAAACAATAAAAATTCTTGAAGATAACAGTTTGTTCCCACAGTTCTGTATTTTCACTCCAATTGAAAAGGGCCAGTTGCCTTAAATCTTCATTCTCATTGTAAGATTAGTATTTCTAAGATGATAATATTTAACGCAACAAATATTGCTCTTTCAATACCCTGCAATAAAATTTTAGTACTTTTAATTGATTTATTTGGTATTTGGCACCCTATAAATATTGTTTGTGATACGTAGGGGGCAATATTTACATTATACGGAATATAATTGTGCCACAAATTGAAGGTATAATGTAGGGTGTATGAAACCCTTGAGTGGACCCATCTTTATTGATATATTAATTTGTAAACAACTAAAAATAAACTGCCTTCCTCTTCATAAGTGGTGGCTAATATCTTATCCACATTGCTTATGTAACGTGTTCACATAAGAAACATCCAGACGACCAATTAAAGTACCCAAGAGGATTTTAAGACCTGCTATAAAAATCAAAATGACGGCCACTTTCGTTGGTTCCTTTACTAAACTGGTCTAAGTTGTCTAAGACTTGTTTGTGAGCCTTTCCAACAATTTCAGGTTGAGTCAAAACATTTGGCAACGGGTTCAGTGCCGATGATTCTGTGAAAGAGAAAACAAGTGGAGATGCGTGATATTATCCTGTGTTATCACTTGTTGCAATTATTGAAAATGAGAGGCCGTGATACTTTTGCCAACAAGGAACAATCCGCATCGGTGGGTACGCAGACTAAATGTCAGGCTCATATAGTCTGGTTTGCCGTTGACGGAAATGTCAGGTCTGGAATCTTGGTTTAGTGTACTGGAGATGGTTTCTCCCATACACCTCCCCTCTCCCCCTTCTTCCTCCATTAAATCCGTTTGAGTGTCCTCTAACTTATACTTTCCTTGACCTTAGTCTAATAGAGAGTAAATAAATTGCGTTTAGCTGGGAGAGGGGACTGGGGGGTTAGGACAAAGTGTAAAATACCAAAAATATATTCCATACAATGAACGTGTACTCGTATATTACTGTAGTCAATCTAAAGATGGAGTGGTAAGGTGAAATGTACTACGTCACGCAAGAAAAGTTATGTGTTAATGCAGTTTTCCATGGAATTTTTTATTTCAATAAAATTAATCAAATATTGCTCCATTTCAAATATAGAAATTAATTTTCTTCATATGGTAACCTAAAGAGTATTTGAATATCTGTCAATAGTGTCCTAGAATTTAATGATAAATTTTACTCTCTATTTAAAAAGGGAATTATCTTATGTCGCTATGCTTATAACGGATATTCAACACAACAACTGTTGATATCAAAGAAAATTAAACTCTTTGTTTCTTCTGAAGCAATATTATATTTTATTGGGCATATTAAAAGATTTGCTATAAAAACTGCAAATACACTGGTCTATTCTTTATTTCCCTAAATCCTCACCTTAAATAATCTAATTGATGGTTGGGTTGGCTAGATTTTAATAAACTTTCATACAAAATATAACACTTTTTATATCAAAGTAGATTGTTAGAAATATAAGTGCAGCCTTCCTATAAAAAATAAATAAAATATAGCCCTTATTTAGAAGGTTGCAAAGGGACAAATAAGCATTTAAAAATATAATTTTTATGCTTCAGAACACCCATTCTCATGATAAATACCACAGTGCTAGGATATTTTCCTTCAAATACTAGGCACCTTAAAGGATTTCCAAGCGAGTTTTAGATTAATTTTTTACATTTTATTTTCGAAACTATTGGTACTTTCTTGATTAAGTAACTTTTGTTCCAAAATACATCTTGTTTAGGACTCCATACAATATATTAATTGCTGTAAAAAGCATGAATTTATCAATAAGTTCTCAATAAACCTTAATATGTACATTTAAGTTGGTATTATAAGTCCTACTAAAACGTGTTGAGAATTCTTAAGACAATACTTATTTCAAAACTAAAGTATGTTAGTTAAGAAAATATCAATTGTTTCTCCAACAAAGAATAAAGTGTTAAAACCATTTTAAAATAGCTGGTAAAGCGTTTCACTAACCGCGAGTGGATATGAAACCCAGCTTTCTGGTAGGACCCTGCCAACAACGAAGAATAGAGTCGATTTGTTATATTAAATTGAGAAAATACAATTATTATTGACGGCTCAGCTACGGTATTATAATATGTGTTATTTTCAATAGTATTATCTCTGGGATAAAAACAGCCTTTCAATTTTAAGAGAATCTAATTCATCGAAAGCCCTAAAGCTGCCATTCTAACAACGCCTCTGTGTCCCTTTTATGAATTTAAAACGTAAATATGTTTTTCAAAATTATTTATAATTCTGCTTAGCGTTTTTTTTAACACAACATGGCTAACTATCTAAATTAACATATTTTAAATTAAATACAATATATCTGCTTCTCCACTTATTCCCAAAGCCCTGACATTTACTATGTGCGTGAAAGGAAATGTTCTTGAACAATAAGTTAATCGTATGCGCTGTGTAAGTATTAAGTCACTTTCGTTTACATTCATAGCATCGATTCTTTAGCCACTTGTTTTCTCGTTCTAGACATTCTAATAAGAGGTGCCTCTTATACTAAGATAAATTCTAAAATATATACAATTGACCAGACTATAGTAGCTTACAGGACGTTTGGCACCAATTTGACCTTTGACCCCGAGTTGTGTGACGTAATCATTGCGTGTGATGTCGCAAACACCCCCCCCATGGGTTTTCCCGATGACTCATACCTGGCGCCAGTTTGGCGGCTTGACAAGCCAAGTAGAGACAGGAATAGATCGTGACCATGAAACAGTGAGCTAGTACACGAGGTCATTGACCCCTGGCAACTCTTTCCCACTCCCTTTCTATGTGGCAATGTGTTTTCCTGATGACTGGCGCGTTGACATGACAAGTCGAGACACGACCTTGAATGATGTCGCAACCCTCATTTGCAATGGGTTTTACCGATGACGTCATCGCTCTGTTGAAACCCTGATGACTCATTCCTGGCGCCAGTTTGGCGGGTCGACAAGACAAGTCAAGACAAGAATAGATCACGGCCTTGAATGATGTCGCAACCTTCACTTGCAATGGGTTTTACCGATGACGTCATCGCTCTGTCGCAACCCTGATGACTCATACCTGGCGCCAGTCTGGCGTGTTGACAAGACAAGTCGAGACAAGTCAAGACAAGTCGAGACAAGTCAAGACAAGTCGAGACACGACCTTGAATGATGTTGCAACCCTCATTTACAATGGTTTTATCGATGACGTCATCGCTCTGTCGCAAACTTAGCTGGTGGTAGCTATAAATAGTGGCACCTCATTTGAAATCCTTTCATTTTATAACCAGTCTTCGAGTTCTAAACAAGAAAACCGGGATGAGTGATTACGCTTCACTGACGGATCTGGGTGAGTAAATATAATTTTCTAACAGTCACACTTATTATTTATTTGTTGTTAAATCAAAGTGTATACATTTTGATCTATTTCAAAATTACAATAAACCATGGCAGACTTGTCTAAATTTATTTTTATAATAGATTTATGAGAATTAAAACTATATATAATTTGAAGGTGTCTAAGCAGGGACTTTTATTATAATCAAGGGTAGTTTATTGAAAAAACTTGATTCCTAGCTATAGTTAAATGGTAATTAATTTTATTGGTAGTTTACTAATGGCTGAATATTATTTTAAAATTGTATAAACACGAGTGGTTATAATAAATTAATTAATGCATTTTTTTATTTAAGAGTAGTTTATTGTATACATTTATTACAACCCATAACATATTTTGAGGGCAGTTTACTACCAACTAAATTTTATTTAAAAGATGTACTGAACAAGTGTATTATATATAACATAATAATATGTTTATTGAGGATAGTGTTTTAAATTACCGCAATGCCATATATCTAAAGCTCGGCCGATGGCCGAAGACAGCCGTTACTGTAGAGCTTTTAAATACAGATACCAATGACAGGCTAACACTTCAAAGTGAGGCGTGTGATATCATAAAAGTACACATTTTCTTGGACGAGCAAACACTGGTAAATGTCTCCGATCCCGTTAACACACTCTGGAGATTATTTTAATTTTGAAAATCAAACTAACCTGTTGTGTTGTATTTTTAGAGAATTCGCTGTGGTGAGATCCGCAGACATACGGGGATCTGACCACCCTCGGTGCCTACATGGAAGAATTAAACGCAAACGGTTAGTAATTGCAGGGCAATGAAAGACCAGATTTGTAAAAAAGAACAATTAGTATTTAAAAAAGAAAAAATAATTTCGAAAAAATTAATAATGTGCTAAATTGGAGGGTTTTCATAAACAAAAATGGGCATTATGAGTTTGCCAACATCATCACCATTGACAAGGATAGAAACGTCGTGACCGATTATGGAAGTTAATATAATCGGCTTCCCGCCCCTTACCCCCTCATTTAAACTATGGACGTCATTGTGGATTTCCAGAGCTTCATCGACGACAACAACGAGTTTATCGTCAAGGAACTGAGTGTTTTATCTGTATGTGGCACATTACTTCAACATTGGGTGTTGAAACCTCCATACGCTATCGAAGAAATTTCCACCGATGCCAGAAAGAAAGCCGAATATATAGTCAACAATCTGCACGGTATCACCTGGGATTACGGTGATGTGGATTACAGCCTACTCGAATCCCTCATCTCCCGTACCACAGCGCGTGCAGAAACCGTCTACATCAAGGGGTCAGAAAATAAAAAGTTTCTAGTCAAATACACGTCCACACCCATCGTAGATCTGTACGACAGAGGTTGTTCGTCACTGAAAACACTTAAATTGGGGCGCACCATGTGCATGGCACATAGTTCTGTATGGAATTTCTGCTCTGCCTCTATCGTCTGGGGACTTCGAGACTGGATGATTGAAGATGGACACGCACACCATAAGACGTGCGCTGAAAACAAGTCCGTGGTTCCGTTCTGTACGGTCGGGTGTTTTTCCTGCTGATCAACTACCCGCAAGAATAGCTCGACCTGCCGCTCTAGTCATCAACACCGATCCACACACCAAACCTGGAACGCATTGGGTCGCCATCTTTATCGACAAGAACGACGTGGGAGAATACTTTGACAGTTATGGTTTTCCACCGCGTATAAAGACACATCTGGCATTTATACGCAAAAACACTTTTCGCACGTCCCATAGCAAGCTACAACTTCAAAGCATCACCTCAGACGTTTGCGGCCATTACTGTCTCATGTACCTTCTCTATCGCGCCCAGAACATTCCGCTGAAAACTTTTCAAAACCTATTCTCACCCACCAATCATACAGCCAACGACGCTAAGGTGGTGAGATATTACAATAGATTTTTCAAGACTGTAGGGGCATGTTGCCCTTCAAGAGGCCGTGTCCAGGCGGCGTGCGCCTATAAAAGGGGCGTCCCAGCGGTGTGCCGGCCATAACCACTGATCATCATGGAAGTTCAAGACGTTTGCGGTAGCAAAGCAAAGCCTGCGAAACCACTCGCCGTCACCAGTATTTTCAACACATTGTTCCCGCTGGATGGAGTCGACGCCAAGCGAGTCATAGTCGGCATGAGTGTCAAGAACAACTTTACGCCCTATGTCCAGCTAGAAAAATGTGTAGGAAACTGCGCCGTGTTTAATCGTACAGAATGGCAAGAACTGGGCACCTACAAGTCGGTCATATCAAAGTTTTTCACCAACACGCAACCTCCTCAGAAGATTATTCTGACTAATAACGAGATCCCTCTGAGATGCATGTGCGGTGACCGTATGGTCATCATCAACGAGAAACAAGACGCTGGAATCAAACGGGTCGCCTATCTAGCACCTAGCTGGGCGCATCTTTGTGAGGTATGGGACCTCATTGACGTCGCCGTCAACCGACGGGACATGTGGTCGACACCCGTCGCGCGCTATTGCAACAATTTGATCGACACACTCGTCGTGGATGTATGCGACACGCTAACAGAATCGACGGATGTCATCGACCTAGAACAACCTATGGTGGAAACGCACATCAAATACCTGGATCTTATCAGTGCTACCTACGATGCACGTCAATTCATCGGTTTGGACTATTACATGTTGGATTGTGAACTAAAAACAATTTTACTAACGCATCTAAAAGACACTGTTGAAAAACGTATGAACGAATATATGCGTAATTCCTGTAAAAGTGTATGATAAATATTATGTATGATGATGTATTTAATGTTTAATAAATATATATAAATTTGTAATATAAGTGTTTTATTCACGCAAACCCTATTTATCCTTACTCGTAGTGTAACCAGATATGAGTCTAGATTTGTCAAACAGCTAATCTTATAAATCTATACATGTCACCGGTAGATACCAAACAGACAATTTTATTAGAATTTTGTGAGGTATAGCAGCCCCTAACTGAGAATTATAAATCACTGTGACGTTTCCACCTGGAAAGAGAGAGGCCCCTAAGTGTGTATTATAAGAGCTGTGTCAATGCTCCCACTATTCCTGTCTCTACTTGTCTTGTCGACCCGCCAAACTGGCGCCATGTATGAGTCATCAGGGTTGCGACAGAGCGATGACGTCATCGGTAAAACCCATTCCAAGTGAAGGTTGCGACATCATTCAAGGCCGTGATCTATTCTTGTCTAGACTTGTCTTGTAGACCTGCCAAACTGGCGCCAGGTATGAGTCATCAGGGTTGCAACAGAGCGATGCCGTCATCGGTAAAACCCATTTCAAATGAGGGTTGCGACATCATTCAAGGTCGTGTCTCGACTTGTCTCGACTTGTATTGTCAACACACCAGACTGGCGCCAGGTATGAGTCATCAGGGTTGCGAAAGAGCGATGACGTCATCGGTAAAACCCATTGCAAGTGAAGGTTGCGACATCATTCAAGGCCGTGATCTATTCTTGTCTCGACTTGTCTTGTCGACCCGCCTAACTGCCGCCAGGTATGAGTCATCAGGTTTGCAACAGAGCGATGTCGTCATCGGTAAAACCCATTGCAAATGAGGGTTGCGACATCATTCAAGGTCGTGTATCGACTTATCTTGACTTGTCTTGTCAACACGCCAGACTGGCGCCAGGTATGAGTCATCAGGGTTGCGACAGAGCGATGACGTCATCGGTAAAACCCATTGCAAGTGAAGGTTGCGACATCATTCAAGGCCGTGATCTATTCTTGTCTCGACTTGTCTTGTCGACCCGCCAAACTGGCGCCAGGAATGAGTCATCAGGGTTGCAACAGAGCGATGACGTCATCGGTAAAACCCATTGCAAATGAGGCTTACGACATCATTCAATGTCGTGTCTCGACTTGTCTTGTCAACGCGCCAGTCATCAGGAAAACACATTGCCACATAGAAAGGGAGTGGGAAATATTTGCCGGGGGTCAATTACCTCGTATACTAGCTCATTGTTTCAAGGTCACGATCTATTCCTGTCTCTACCTGTCTTGTCAAGCCGCCAAACTGGCGCCAGGTATGAGTCATCGGGAAAACCCATGGGGGGGGGAGTGTTGCGACATCACACGCAATGATTACGTCACACAACTCGGGGTCAAAGGTCAAAGGTCAAATTGGTGCCAAACGTCCTGTAAGCTACTGACTATTGATAGTTTGAATTCAACGGCACTAGCATAAGTATACGAAGGGTGTGGCTGATGGGGGGGGGGGGGTTCAGATGGAATATGGTGGCATCAACACCCTTTAGCCCCCACTCCCTAAGAATTGGTTTGAACTTTTTTTTTAACAATGACAATAAATTAAAAACGAGAAGGAAATATTTGTTTATTTTTGCAAGAGTATTCATTTAAAAACAAGTATTATAAATTACAATGGCATCCGCTGGCTAAATTGTGCTTTTTTTATATAAAAACTCATCACTTAAAGTACTCCATAGCCTCAATAAATAAATTAGATACTATCACTGGAATATCTTTCTAAGTGGTTTCTAGAATAAAACTAGATACTTAATATTTAGTCACTTCAAAATTGTTTGTTGTTTTGTTGGCTCTTGGGAGAGCGTGGACCCACGCTGCGCATGCCATATGGGTACCAGACCATCTCTGTAACTATCAAAAGCTCAAACTATACGAAATAATTTGGAATAATTAAATTAATTACGGGTTTTCTAAGTGTTTCTTAGGTTAATTTCCGTTTCAACTGTGGTCTTCACATATAAGACATTGTCTTAGTAGAAATATCAAGCTTTTCCACATCGCTTCCTTCTGGTTCATCATTAGTAATCAGAGTGTTGCCTCAAAAAATTGTATTTGGAGGGTTGAGAGGGGGGGGGTCAACCAAGGTTGTGTGTTCATAATTGCATTTTGTTGAAAAAAGGGGGGGTTAAGGGGTACAGCTCCATAACCACTGAGGGGAAAACAATAATTTATGACTATAAAATGCCTCTGGATGCTATTTTAATTATTTTGTGGTAACTTAATTTGAACTTTCAATAATGTAAGTGATCTTAGTCTAGATACAACATATCATATCTATGTTTCCAGTACTTTATCAAATTTGAACCTTTTGGGGCAATTTTATATCGTGACATGTTAGACTTATCATAATATTTTCCACACAAGCCAGACATTTTTAAGAGTTTTACTTGAAGAGAAGAATTGCTGGGGTGGGACACTATTTGTGTGGGGTTAAGTGTAGAGTTAGAAAAGTAAAGGTTTTTATCCTCCAACCTAAAGAGGAGTACAAGTATATTTTCCAGAAACAATGTTGGAATAAATATTGATCCAGTTTGAATCTATTCGTATGGGACATTCCAACAAAATTTTTAAAATTCAGATGATTCTAGAAGCTTTTCGGAGTAATCCTTGTCAAGTTTTTTTTTAATTAGTTTCCTATAGAATATATTTAAGATAATCTTCAACAAGTTTTTTTCGTAATGGATGTTATCGAAGCTATTTGAAATGATTTTTGTCTGTAGATATATTGAAAATTACAAACCCTTATAAGCCAATTGGTATGGTCTTCGAGGGTAACAGGTTCAAATCCCGTGTCCAGGTGTTATTAATAAATTTAGGAAGATTTTTTAAATATGTTGGAGAAACGGAATATCCCCAGTCAGGAGCGGATCCAGATTATTTTCATAAGGGGGATCATAATTTTAAATAACATAGTTACTTAGTATGTTAGATTTCTGTTTGAAGCCATTTAATAATTTCTCATTCAAATTTGATCTTCTGTTTGTTTTAAATCGTAATCATCCTCTCCATTATTTTAAAATTAGATAGTTTTTTATAAGCTATTTGGAGTGGCCCTTCCTATAAACAATTTTTTGAAAAATGGTTCACTCTAGAAGCTATGAGTCATCTTTGCCTTGATTTTTTAGAAATTATATTATTTTATAAATTATAAGCCACCATTTAAAGTGTTCTACACCTAGACATTTTGAAATTTGGATGCCAGTTGAAGCTATTTAGATTGATCCTCACCCTAGTTTTTTTGATAGTTAGATACCTTAATAAGATAATATTTGAAGTGATTTCCACCGCAAAATTTTGAAAATTGAATTATTTCAGAAACTAGTCTGTTTGGGGTTGTCTTCGCCTAAAACCTCTTCAAAATAACATGTATTTAAAAGCTATTTGGAGTTTGCTTGACCTAGACATTTTTAAATTTGGTGACCTTGGAAGCTATTTAGAGCTTTCCTCCCTTGACTTTTTTTGCTAGTTAGATACCTCTAGTCTAGTAGTTATTTAAAGCGGCATTCTCCGGCATATATTTGCCAATATAATGCATCTAGAAGTCATTTGGAATTTGATTTAAGGCCATATTTCAGCTTCATATTCAATAATATAGGAGGATTTAAATATATTTAGGGGGGAATTTATTCATAGGAGGGAAAATTATTTCCAGGGGTCCAAGTTCCCACAGTTTCGCCACTCCAGCTGTTCACACATACTCTACATTCGGTATTCGTGGATGAACTGCTCTCAGACGATAATTAGTCTTCTTTGATGTGTGGTAATCTACCATCTCCATACGGAACAATTTTCGTTACTCTCGATACACGACAAATATTCTTACATGAAAATTAATATTTTTTCTACACTTGCGTGAGTCATATTGAACGGTGAATAAATGTGGACGAATAACGCACGCATGGACTGGCTTAAGAGGTGTCTGGGCGTAAAAACACAAAAACATTGTATTGTAACAATGTTACAAAAAGAATAACAACAAGCTCAATCAAATGGGAGAACACTCACCCTCTGCCTTGTTGAACATAAACACTGGAGCATATGTGCCACAACATCCTCTCCCTAGAACTCAATCCCACTGACTAAATGGGGATACGATCCAATGGTCCACTCGTGAAGGAAGCCCCACCTAGAAACCAACGAGTGATGGCAACACCACCAGAGTAGTTTCTGTTCCCACCTCCTTGATGGTTCCAGGAGTTTCTACGAGTTCCTAGAGTCCACCGCAATCCTTCCTAAGCGCTGCTTGTCTCCCCTCTTTCACTCCATGTTTTCCTTCTCTTTTTCTTTTCTCTCTGTGGGCATGTCATGCATTTGTGTCGGCTATATATTGCTATGTTTCTTTTACATGGTTACTCATTGTATCACTGGCTTACTAGGTGAGAGCGGAAATTAAGCTTAGACTTAATTTTATTCTTCAAAATTCTATTTCGGTTATATTATGGGGAACCTTTCAGAATTATTAATTTCAGACTTATTAATTTAAATTTTATTTCGGGATTTCTATTTGAGATTTCTGGTATCAGCGTGGTTGATCTTCACCCAAGTATCCTTTTATATTTTTCCTGCTAGGGGAACCTTCCGTTCTCCCATGGAACGCTACTTCTGTTTCGACGCTTGTCGACTTGCGTCTATTTGCGCTCTTGCCGACTGTCTGATTAGTAGTTGATGTTTATTGGGAATATTTTGAGTATGTTATACTTAAGACAGTTTAAATTAACATATGGTTATTGGGGACCGAGCACTTTAACTTTCAGATATGTGCTTTATCTTTAACTCTTTCGAACTTATGCTATGTCGTGGTGGTAAACCCAAATAGGTTTTATGTGAGTAAATAATTCCTTTATAGTCTAAATTTACATTTAATCATGTGGGATTCAAGGACTCTAACTATAAGCGATATGCTTATTAAAATTATTACTTTGTAGAATGATGTTTGATTAGACGAGAAGCAAGCTCTTAAACTTTAGCGTAAAGCTTTATATCTTCGAGAGCACTGAATTACATTAGATTGCTATGGGCAAGCGGAATAATTTGGTTCATAGATTTATTGCTTATCACTTAAGGTCTTTAAAAACCTGTTTGGGCTGAGCTTATACATTTTTATTACTGCTCTAATTAAACTTTGATATATTTAGCCATTGTTTGAATTGTAAGATACTTCCAAGAATAGCATTTATTTGTACCTAAACTTCAGTTACGTTAGAGTACGTGTTATTAGCGCTTGTGTGTAAGACGCTTAGTAAATGATGCTGATATTGCGTCCGTTGGGGACTTTAAAAACTATACAATCCAAAATACCTTAGCCGTCAGGCTGTGGGTTTATTATATTTGGAAGTTGTTACTTTATCTAAAAATACATCATGAATAGTACAAATTATGGTCACCAGGTGACTACATATGATAAAAAGAGTTTAATTCTCATTTTAACCTTTGAGTCGTAACTTGTTGACTATCCTTGATGGTATAGTTGTCTCTCACTTTAAACGTAACTTGGCAAGCATACTAATTAAACAATATGTTTATATTGAATTCTAGTCATATTTATTATATGATATATTTGACTACAAATCTTCGACTTGGCTTGCCTTGAGCGGTACCTCAACATTTGTAATATTATTTGTATATCTTCTGTTTCCAGTAACCCGCCTCGTTGGCGTAGTTGGCTAACGCGCTTGTCGTGTTGAGCTCGACTGCTGAGGACAGGGAGATCGAGGTTCGAATCTCGGTCGGTGAACTGGGGGGGGTTTTCCTAAATGGTTTTCCACTCTCCCTCCACGCAAATGCGGGTTCACTTCATCTAATTCAACCTTCCCAATTCCTAACCCATTAGCGTAATTAGTACTTAAAGCGTATAACCCGAAGGGTAGTAAGGCGCGGTGCTAGATATTATTATTTATTATTATTTCAGTATGTAAAATAAAATAAATACTGTTATTCTCTGGTAACTCCTTAACTATTATTTATCACGCTTCTTGGCAAGTTAAGGTATTTACAGTATAATTTATAAGTGTTGTATTTTCTTTCTAAAATTTAAACTTTCATTTTGTGTTTTGTATTAATTTTTTAACTTTTACAGTGTGGTCAACTGACCTTTTGACCCCCCCCTCCCCACGAAACCACACTTGTGCCCAGTGCCACACTGTTTCAAGGAATGCAGTAGGTGATAGTGATATAAAAGTACAAATCCTCATGAGTGCACTAAGGGTGGTTTCCCCCATTTCCTTTCCATCCTTACCATCCCTTACTCTAACGATTAAGTTGTTAGAAAAAATCTGGTGATAAAATCATATCTACCTATATTATATATATATTATTTTATAAATATTACTAATTTTAAAAGAGCATTAGGCAATAGCATTGTCAAAAGGTGACCTGGTGGTCTAGGGGTAAGGTGTCAGACTTCTGTGCTGGGTCCGGGGTCAATCCTTGGTCCCGGCAAAGATTTATCTGATTACCAAACCCTTCCTTCACCTCTGACAAGACATCTTGTAAATGTGGGGAATGCCAGGCCTCTCCGTGGTTCGGATTCCACGTTAAGCTGTAGGTCCTTCATTTCATCTCACAATCACCCTACCATTACACATTAGCGTAAGTGCGTATAAACCGAAGGGTAGTAAGACGCGGTGCATAATAATAATAATTAATAATAATAATAATCATAATAGCTTCGTCAATTCTCATGGGAAGATGGTTAGAGTAGTATACATCTACACAAATTAAGGAACCCTGGTTTGTCTTGTAACCCAATGAGTAACTATAGTATATATTATGGCTAGAAGACCACTTAGAAAATAAACTTTTTTTGTGGTCATTTATGTTTAGCACCACATCTTAAAACCCGTTCTGGTTATACGCCTACAAACTAATTACACTATTGGGTTAGAGATTAAGCAGGTTTAATTACGAGAAAGTGGATCCGCACTTGCGTGGAGGGAGAGTGGAAAATGATTTATGAAAACCTCCTCAATGCACCCGACCTGGTATCCCCACTGGTTCCACACCCTCATGCTCAGTATCATATCACAATTATGTATAATCTCATCGTGAAATGGAAAGAGTCTCCAAGGAAAGGATGTACGATAAGCATATTCGGGCGTCCCCTGGGCAACGGTACATTAGTACTGGGTAGTCTTTCCACTGCTGGGTTACGAATGGTCAGATGCGCAATATTATATTACTTATCTGACGGCTAGAAAAACTAGTAGATTTAGATGCATGTATTCATGCACCAAGTCATGTGGTCTGAAACAATCACTTTTTAAAGGGGGTATTAGTAGCTATAAAATAAAATAAATGGAGTAAAATATGATCAATGTTGACAGCAAAAATATATATTTGTATTATATAAAATTCCCTTCCTATAAAATTGGATAGTATTGTGATGTCACGTGTAGAGATCTTGTATCAAAAGAAAAATATAAATATTGTACTCATTAACAGTCTTGGAAGAAAAATATCGATCCCATACCAGTATCGAAAGAAAAATATCGATAAGAGTAAGTATAGGTATCGAAATTTTTATTTGGAAAAATATTTTTTCTTCTCTAGTAATAATAATTTCAATTTTTGCACCAGAGTTATATTTTCATATTTATTTAAACACTGAAAATATTATGGTATTTAATAATTTAAAACAAATTTTACAAGATACTTTTTCGCTATCCAACTTTTAAAAAGACTTTCATAATGCATCTCTGGGAAGTGCCTCTTTTTAACAACATTTGTCGTTTATACACTCTATCCAGATAGATTATTAACTATTGCCAAAGAAAAGTAGAATAGATGCCCTCCCCTGCTTTATCTGCAAAAAACGCACATACACTTTTGTGCTTCGTCTGCTTGTGGCAACGTTTAGTTGACTGAATTCATTGAGTTTTACAAAAGATTCTCTTGTTTAGTTTGTGATGACCGTGTTCATTGATAAAGGAAGGGGTACTAGACTGGTCGCCACTCACCCCGTCAGGTATCAAGCTGTATTGTTAAATATGATAGAACAATTATGAATTATGATAAGCTAAAAGAGATTGAATGCTAGAGTTGCTTCATGCTTTTCAGGCAGAAAGTGAGTGAGAATTGAAACAGTGTCATTTGTTCTTCCTCCACAGTCCACTCTGGTAAAAATGTTATCCCAACATGAGTGAAGATAACAGAAAAAGTGGTTTCTCTCGATACCACTCTGATATTGGAGTGTGAATACTAATATCAGTAAAAGTGTGGGATAGAAGTATCAAATAAAAAATACTAGTATAGAAAGGAAAATATCGATATTAGTAAAATATTGATACTTTTTTAACATCCCTAGGGACGTGTTTTACGGGGTGTGTTGGCCTCACCTCGATTCGACCCAGGGTTCTTTCACCCGGCGTGAGTTCACCTTACCACCAAGAACCACTATTAACGGAAGTCTGTGCAAACGTCCTATGTAGGAAATATTTTGGTCACCCTTGTTGAGCCACAAACCTAAAGCAAGGTTAGGCCAAAGTTGTAAAAAAAAAAAAAGACAAAGTAAGATAACCTGTATTTTATTCAGCAATTTTACGAGCGGATCCACCATAGTTCTCTTTCAGTTGCAAGGCGCCTTACTTGGAAACCTTTCAAACTGGTACAAGCTTCCATACCCCTGACCTTCCCTAACCGGAATTCTGTTGAGTCAAAGACTCGAGCCTTTTTTTTTATTGGCTTCCTTTATGCGGGACTGACAGTGTCTGAACTTCTTATGTTTAAAACGGTGACTTTCACTATCTCGGTTGTCACTTTTTTTTACCCGCTGATGGACCAGCTTGATTGTGTTAATTAGAGGAAGACGACGTTTCTTGAAATGGCTTCCAAGACACGGACGGACACGCTAACTCGGACCTTGCCGTAGGGTGGCCAGGATGAGGGGCTAAAGCTCTGAAAACAGGTAGTGTTAGTCACACTGTTAATGGCCATGACATTGACCAGAGAGTTTATGGTTAAACTCTAACCTGCTGCACTTATGATTAGAGTCGGCGCGCAACGATGGGTGAATACAGATTTGCTGTATATTCACACGATCACCGAAAAAATAGCGTAGAACAGAAACGTGGTCACGTGACAAGCAATAAGCCAATCAAAAGAATTTCTCCTCATCGGCATGAGCTGTTCTGCTATAGTTCAACTCATCCCTACCTCGTCGCTCTGCCTGAGACGTTCGGCACAGTAGAACCAATAAAATCTCAAACTCAATCATCTAAAATCAGTGTGCATGCGCATTTGTCAACGCATGCGCTCTACAGCCGGAAGAAGGCAGACAGCTTCGTTGGTCGTTGTGAAGAGATTTTAAATAACCTGTTAATGTAAATCGTGTTTGTCAATTGGTTTGTGCCACGACACAGCATTGTAATTTGAAAACATTCATCGGTAGAATGATCTAAAATATGTGTTTATCCACTAGAAATTAAAATAGGTTGATAATCAACTGTTTTAAGTTAGCATTGCATTGCATCATGGGTTCAACATACAACATTGCTGCCAGTGTAACTAAGATTCTTTATATTTTAGGTGAACATGTGAATCTAGGTTTACACTTGCATTAGGTGGCAGTTGGTTTTTTTTTTGTCTTCTTCAGTGGGCGTCAAAAAATGCAGTTCAACATGTTTTTGTGGCAGTCGCTCACGATCGCCTATACTCGCGACAAGTCGCACTATTTCTAGCAGCGCAGCCGGTGAAGATGAAATATTTCCAACGGTCGTGTTTCCAAAGGTGGCAGAAATACGCGCGACTATTTCGATCTTCATTTTATTTCTTCCAACCTGGTTTTTGATTAATTAAAAAAAAATCAATTTAAATTCTAAAATTCCGACCTTGAGGTGTACATTTTCGTGCAATGGGGTTACTAATTTTTTAAGTTTTAGACATCTACGTGTGATAAATATTGTGCAACACTCATGAGACTCACAGACCCATCATTTTATTAACATAGATTATAAAATGTCACGCCAACAATTCTTTGAAATTTTAGATCATGGAGGTGTTTATTAGTGAAATAACCCACCTAGGTGGCGTAGTTGGCTAATGCGCTAGTTGTGTTGAGCTCGACTGCTAAGGATGGAGAGATCGAGGTTCGAATCTCGGTCGGGTGAACTGAGGTTTGTTTTCCCTAAATGGTTTTCCACTCTCCCTCCACGCAAATGCAGGTTCACTTCCTTTAATTCAACCTTCCCTATTCATAATCCATTAGCGTAATTAGTACTTAAGCGTATAACCCTAACGGGTAGTAAGACGCGGTGCTAAATAGTAGTATTAGTGAAATAGAATGCCATGTAGCGTGTCTGCGATTCAAGATTATTATATTCAGTATAGTAATATCTTACTAAAGTATTCTACTGACATGATAAAATACTCGAAAAATGTGTTTTCATAAATGATTATTTCTATAAATGTCTTTATAGACATCCAAAAATAATTGTAAATGTTTTTTTTTAAATCTATTCTTAATTTGATAAATAACGTATAGAACAAAGGGGGAACCAGTACCAATGCTGCCATATTTTTAAATAAATAATTATTTTTTTTAGCACCACGTCTTACTACCCGTTCTGATTAAGTATTAATTTGCTCTAATGGGTTTATAAATTAAGAAGATTAAACTTAGAGGAAATGAACCCGCACTTACGTGGAGGGAGAGTGGAAAACCATTTAAGAAATACCACCCCCATTCAATCTCCCCGTCCTCGGCAGTCTAGCTCAACACTAAACTAGCGCGTTAGCTAACCATGCCACTGAGGTGGGTTAGTAAGATTAGTGATACAACTAATACAAGTATTTCGTCCTCTCCGGAAATAGTATACATTTCTCTATGGTTTTATTGAGGTTTTTCTTACCACTGCGTCTTACTACCCGTTTGGATTGTACGCTTATGTGTTAGGGATGAAAAAAGGTTATATTTAGAGGAAGTATACCCGCATTTGGGTGGAAGGAAAGAAGAAAACAATTTTGGATAAAAACCACCCTCGTACACCTGACCTAGATTTTAACCTCAAGCTTCCCAGCATCGGCGGTTTAGTCTAACACCAGAGTAGAGCGTTAGACCAAGGGCCACCGAGGTGGGTCATTTTATTGTTGGATCATAGAAGAAAACATTTTTTAATATTGGTAGTGTGGCAGTATTGATACTAATTATCTTGAATGAAACTATCACTAAGCCTAATAGTTTGTTTTTTTACATTATTTAGCACAGCGTCTTACTACGTGCTCGGGCTATACGCTTAAGTACTAATTACTCTAATGGTTTAGGAATCGGGAAGGTTAAATTTAAAGGAAGTTAACCCGATTTGCGTGGAGGGAGAGTAGAAAACAATTTAGGGAAAACCATCCCCAGTTCACCTGAACTAAAGTAGCCCCATGTCTTCTTTGGTGCTGACTGACAGCTCACAGATGACTTCTACAGTCAACATTTAAATAAATACCTAAATTTTGACCATCAGAAGTGACAGCTGCTAAACACATGTTTTTGAAGATCATATGGTTTGGCGTAGGGATTCATGATTTGATCTGGTAACTTTTCAAAGCCGTCAGCTGTGAGCTGTCAGTCAGCACCAAAGAAGTCATAAGGCTACTGTAGATTGGAACCTCGTTCCCCACCGTCCTCGGCAGTCTAACTCGACAAGAAACTAGCACGTTCGCTAACTACGCCACCGAGGCGGACAACTTCACAGTTAATGACCATTCCACTGACAGAGTTCGCAACCTGATTCTGATCAGTGTACCATAGGTTCAACACAGTACGAGACTATTTGAGTTATTTTTATTTCCGTTGGATACTATTTTTTCTCTCGGGCAAATGATACAGCATCTTCTTTCAAATACACCCTCTCTTTCATTCCTGCCTAGATCAGTCACTTTAAAGATGCAGACAGCCTATAAGGGGCAGTAAGATTACTCTGCATGGGAAAATAAAAACAGCAATTACGATCACGATACATACTCGAGATTAGTTTTTTTTCTCTTTCTTTCGTGTGTTTTTCTTTCTTTCAGCGAGTCCGTCGCAAGTGCATCCTTAAAGCTACTCAATAAAACAAAACAAAACAAACGAGACGGACGATTCTCTTTGAGAGCAAGCGAGGTTGTCTGGTAAGAGGAGCTCAGATCGAGATGTTGAAGGGGAATTTTATAGACGCAGAAGACTTAGAGGAATGCGCGTCATTCCTTGATTTCTATTTTTTATTTTTTCTATTCTACTTGAGGTATTTAACCTGCACTTATTGAACCGACTGATTATATCAGAACACGAATTACAAAATAAACTCTGGCGTCAGCCTGCAAGACAGTTACACTGACTGAGTGGCCACCACATTTGTGTAAAGACCGTGCCAACATTTGCAGATAGAGGGTGTCATAGGCTCAACATACAAAAAAAACCTCGGTAGTTGTCTTCACGAGAGTGAGTTGAAACAGTTTAAGACCCAATGCTTCTCAGACAAATTTGGAAACGTTGAGGATTGGAACTGAGACCTCAGGATCTGTAGCCAGGAGCTCTGACCATTAGACCACGACTTATGAACTAACTTAGATCTATATCTATAACAGACACAACACCTAGACAACCAGCCGTTAGTTAATCACCGAGAAAAAGGGGAAAATCAATTTAAACGATGCTATATTTTTCGGCCATGCCGGGGAATAGAGCTTGAGACTTTTAGTTACAGTCATAGATGAATCTAAAAATCAAATTATTTACATTGAAATATGACACCTGGATACGGGAATTTAACCCGGGATACTTGGCCTTTGAGCTCAATTCTCGTGTCAAGATGTAATTTTTACAATTTAAATAATTATTATATTTAGATGTATCTATTAACGTAATTATCAACTAAAATAGATTTGTTATGAGAGCGCGCATCACATGCCAATTAACTCTGTGATACAGTCGGCTAGAAATCGTAAATTTACACGAGCACTATTGCACGTTGATCATTTCTAATTAAATATTAATGGAGATTAAGAGTTAATAAAGGTTCCTAATATTGAACATTGAAATATTAAATTATATTCGGATAAAAACTGCATTGAAAAGGTCTAATGGCTTCACAGATAAGAACTCCGCACAAATATGCATTCTGTCATAAAAGGGACATACTGGATTTATTAACAAAAAACTTTGTCGCTTTTTTCCCCCATCGTCACCGCGGAAAATTTTGAGTAATCGTTCAAATAAGAATGCACTGCACACATTTCTGACTATCGTAGGTATTTTCTTTTCTCTTTTACTCCCATATTACCTCATGCGATTCGGGATCTGATTGGGCCTTTTATGATGAACGCTCTTAGTCCATAATGATACGTACATTCAAACAATCTTAATTGTAATATTGACATCATAAAGCCCTCCTGAGTCGCTGGTGGCTATGTTTCAATGATAGCTACAACTAACCGATGAACCGACATGTTAATAATTGACTCTACCTTAAAATATGAATGAAGAATTACCCCGAGTGTGGCACAGTTCCTGGATAGTTCAGTGTTAGAGCATTGGTGTACTAGGCCAGAGGTTCGGGTTTGATTCCAGTGTACAGGTGTCATTTTACAATTTAAAGAATACACAAATTACTTGGTTTTGGAGTTTCCGAATAGCCTTCCCACGAGAAATGCTGCAGTTAAAGAATTTTTAGGTGGTATCAGTAAGTTGATTTTGGAGGGCAACCTGGTCTAAGTCTTTATGACAAAAAATTATTTTAGCCTAAATAAAAATAAATGGTACGGATCTCCGCACGGACTTTCTCGCTCTATTGTTTGAAAATGGAGATATTTACTCAAAACTCGTAATAATGTGAAACGAAATAATATAACACTAGCAAACCCAATTATAAATTGCACTATACTTATGTAAAACTTTTTTTAGTCCCAGTTTTAAATTTTATAATTTTGTTTTTAAAGAATTAATGTCCTCATTTGTATGTTTGGACCGATAAAAAAATCAATGTTGGGTCTACAAGGGTCAAAACTTCGTATTAAAATTTCAGCTTCCGGTTAAAATTTTTGACATTTTATTAGGTGTTGCAAATCTTCATGCCATCGCATTTCTATTAAATTCCTCATGTATAAATTTTGACCAATAAAAAATGTAAATAATGACTATTGAGTCTAAAATGGATTAGATCATTGTTGTACAAACATTTCTCCTAAGATGTTTAAGGAAAAACAATATAAACTTTTAGAGACTTACATATATTTAATTACTTTATGACATTGGAGAAATATTGCATTACAACTTAAGTGGTACTTCTTAACAACTAAAGCTCACAAAATTGTATTAATATATTGGCCAATATCTCAGAAACTGTTGGATTTATAAAAATATATTTCATATAAAAGTTTTTTATTTTTAATAGTACTACAATTTTGCAATGATAAGTTATCTAGTATCTCAAATAGTTGCGGAGATACGGAAGTTTCTGCTTTTGTAAAGTACCCTAAAATGTATTTTCATGGTATGATGAAAATATCCAGTTTATTTATAATTTTAATCAACATCTAAATACGAATTTTAATGAAAATCGTTAAAGCCGATTTTGAAGAATCAACTTTTTCTCTTTTTGCCCTTCAGTTAACTACCCTTAATTCTAGGGTTAGATATCCAATTCCAAAAATCCCTCGGGGCAACCCTATGAAAACCCAGAACCAAGTTTTAGCCCGACCAGTAAAATAATTTTTGGAGGTACAGATAGACAGACAGACGGAAAGTCAAAAACAACCTTTTTTGGATTCGGGAGGGGGGGTCATAAAACGTCAAGATTCATCAAAATCTTGAGTTAGATTTTTTTGACGATCACAATACTTTCTCTACCTGTAAGATAACGAGAAAGTAAAAATGTTGCTTCATTAGAAATATTTAGTTTAATTTTATAGGTATAGAAACTCTAACAGTTTTGGGATATCTGCCATGGACATTTTGTAATTCGAACAGAAAGTTTTATCCTAATTAAAAATGAAATCGCTTTGAATTCCACTATGGCCATGTAAAATATTAAAGAACTATTGATTTTACAATGTGTAGAAAAAAAATTATATACTGAAGCAATATTTTATAATATTTCTACAAAATAAGAGTTTGTAGTAAAAAAAACTGCAAAATTTGGGCCTTGACAATCATTTCCTTCCATATCATCTTAACTATGTTTCTACTTTGTGATGCATAAGCTAATTTGAAAAAAAGGGTTATATTATAGTTTGATGTAAATAAGCACTCTAATCATCATTAGAGGGCTGTATTATAGCTTGACGAAATTAAGCAAATTAATCATTATCATACTTAGACACCAATATTAAAAATAAAAAGAGGGTGAATAAAATTAATAGTTCACCCTGCGAATCCTCTTGTATTTACTCATATAGAACTTCTCTTCCTCTGACGAGTATACACACTCATTCTACTATTTACGCCTGGACAAAATTTACTTGATTTTAAAATTACCTTTTTCTGGTTTCCTATTCTAGATAAACAATGCTACCTGGACTTTTTAATCTACATCCTGGCGGGAAGAATCCTACAGGATATTTCCGTGACTAACACAAATAGTCTTGAGTTAGAGAAGTTAACAAAAATTGTTCGCAAAAAAATTACTCTGTTATAAAAACAAAACAATGTTGATATGGAAGACAATTTTTAGAGTTATTTAAGAATAAATATACATTATTTGTTTTCATGATATATATTTAAATTTTATCCAAATAATAATTAAATACGACCAACATGGGAAATCGTATCATGTGACTTTCCACTACGTCACAGGTAGACGACGTGTCCTTCTTTAACTAAACTCATTGCCCTACCCTTGAGTTGAACAATAATCCCATTAGCTCCTTTTGTAGTTGTTCAAGAAACATCCCATCATGCGCGCGCATTCACCAGTGCTCTCATCTGTGCAAAGAGGCTCTCTCACTCTTGTTGGAATCTGCCGAGCCGCGAAGAAGAGTGTGGTCGAACAAGAAGTGGAGAAGAGGAATCATCCTGTTGATGGTCACGGTTCACCGCCCGTCGCGACCCCTCCTCCACCAATCCCATCAAACCAAACACTCCTAGAATCAGTCTTGTAGTTCTCACAGAGCTAGCTAGCTTCTGGTCAAAGACCCGCTCACAGAAGCCGACAGAGACAAACACACGTGCTCTACTGACGATACACACCCTCCTCCAATCACACAGGTAGTACGGCAGTGGTTACACCAGACAGGTAGTACGGCAGTGGTTGAACCAGACAGGTAGTACGGCAGTGTTTTTACCAGACAGGTAGTATAGCAGTGGTTACACCAGACAGGTAGTCTAGCAGTGGTTACACCAGACAGGTAGTCTAGCAGTGTTTACACCAGACAGGTAGTACGGCAGTGGTTACACCAGACAGGTAGTACGGCAGTGGTTTTACCAGACAGTTAGTACAGCAGTGGTTACACCAGACAGGCAGTAGAGCAGTGGTTACACCAGACAGGTAGTACAGCAGTGGTTACACCAGACAGGTAGTCTAGCAGTGGTTACACCAGACAGGTAGTATAGCAGTGGTTACACCAGATAGGTAGTATAGCAGTGGTTACACCAGACAGGTAGTCTAGCAGTGGTTACACCAGACAGGTAGTATAGCAGTGGTTACACCAGAAAGGTAGTAAGGCAGTGGTTACACCAGACAGGTAGTCTAGCAGTGGTTACACCAGACAGGTAGTATAGCAGTGGTTACACCAGACAGGTAGTCTAGCAGTGGTTACACCAGACAGGTAGTATAGCAGTGGTTACACCAGACAGGTAGTATAGCAGTGGTTACACCAGACAGGTAGTATAGCAGTGGTTACACCAGACAGGTAGTCTAGCAGTGGTTACACCAGACAGGTAGTATAGCAGTGGTTACACCAGACAGGTAGTCTAGCAGTGGTTACACCAGACAGGTAGTCTAGCAGTGGTTACACCAGACAGGTAGTATAGCAGTGGTTACACCAGATAGGTAGTATAGCAGTGGTTACACCAGACAGGTAGTCTAGCAGTGGTTACACCATGCAGGTAGTATAGCAGTGGTTACACCAGACAGGTAGTAAGGCAGTGGTTACACCAGACAGGTAGTCTAGCAGTGGTTACACCAGACAGGTAGTATAGCAGTGGTTACACCAGACAGGTAGTCTAGCAGTGGTTACACCAGACAGGTAGTATAGCAGTGGTTACACCAGACAGGTAGTATAGCAGTGGTTACACCAGACAGGTAGTATAGCAGTGGTTACACCAGACAGGTAGTCTAGCAGTGGTTACACCAGACAGGTAGTATTGCAGTGGTTACACCAGACAGGTAGTCTAGCAGTGGTTACACCAGACAGGTAGTCTAGCAGTGGTTACACCAGACAGGTAGTATAGCAGTGGTTACACCAGATAGGTAGTATAGCAGTGGTTACACCAGACAGGTAGTCTAGCAGTGGTTACACCAGACAGGTAGTCTAGCAGTGGTTACACCAGATAGGTAGTATTGCAGTGGTTACACCAGACAGGTAGTCTAGCAGTGGTTACACCAGACAGGTAGTCTAGCAGTGGTAACACCAGACAGGTAGTCTAGCAGTGTTTACACCAGACAGGTAGTATAGCAGTGGTTACACCAGATAGGTAGTCTAGCAGTGGTTACACCAGACAGGCAGTAGAGCAGTGGTTACACCAGACAGGTAGTACAGCAGTGGTTACACCAGACAGGTAGTACAGCAGTGGTTACACCAGACAGGTAGTACAGCAGTGGTTACACCAGACAGGTAGTACAGCAGTGGTTACACCAGACAGGCAGTATAGCAGTGGTTACACCAGATAGGTAGTCTAGCAGTGGTTACACCAGACAGGTAGTATAGCAGTGGTTACACCAGACAGGTAGTCTAGCAGTGGTTACAACAGATAGGTAGTATAGCAGTGGTTACACCAGACAGGTAGTCTAGCAGTGGTTACACCAGACAGGTAGTATAGCAGTGGTTACACCAGACAGGTAGTACAGCAGTGGTTACACCAGACAGGTAGTCATAGCAGTGGTTACACCAGACAGGTAGTACAGCAGTGGTTATACCAGACAGGTTATCTAGCAGTGGTTACACCAGACAGGTAGTCTAGCAGTGGTTACACCAGACAGGCAGTATAGCAGTGGTTATACCAGACAGGTAGTACAGCAGTGGTTACACCAGACAGGTAGTACAGCAGTGGTTACACCAGACAGGTAGTACGGCAGTGGTTACACCAGACAGGATCAGGTGTTACCAGACAGTAGTAGCATGGTTACACCAGACAGGTAGTATAGCAGTGGTTACACCAGACAGGTAGTATAGCAGTGGTTACACCAGACAGGTAGTACGGCAGTGGTTTAACCAGACAGTTAGTACAGCAGTGGTTACACCAGACAGGTAGTAAGGCAGTGGTTACACCAGACAGTAGTACAGCAGTGGTTACACCAGACAGTTAGTACAGCAGTGGTTACACCAGACCAGTTAGTCAGCAGTGGTTACACCAGACAGGCAGTATAGCAGTGGTTACACCAGACAGGTAGTACAGCAGTGGTTACACCAGACCGTTAGTACAGCAGTGGTTACACCAGACAGGTAGTATAGCAGTGGTTACACCAGACAGTTAGTACAGCAGTGGTTACACCAGACAGTAGTACAGCAGTGGTTACACCAGACAGTAGTATAGCAGTGGTTACACCAGAGTAGTATAGCAGTGTTACACCAGACAGGTAGTACGCAGTGGTTACACAGACAGTTAGTACAGCAGTGGTTACACCAGACAGGTAGTAAGCAGTGGTTACACCAGACAGGTATACAGGTTACACCAGCAGTAGTCAGCAGTGGTTACACCAGACAGGTAGTCAGCAGTGGTTACACCAGACAGGTATAGCAGTGGTTACACCAGACACAGTGTTAAGCTATAGCAGTGGTTACACCAGACAGGTAGTCTAGCAGTGGTTACACCAGACAGTAGTATAAGCAGTGGTTACACCAGACAGGTAGTATAGCAGTGGTTACACCAGACAGTTAGTACAGCAGTGGTTACACCAGACAGGTAGTCATAGCAGTGGTTACACCAGACAGGTAGTTAGCAGTGGTTACACCAGACAGGTAGTCTAGCAGTGGTTACACCAGACAGGTAGTAAGCAGTGTTACACCAGACAGGTAGTTACAGTGGTTACACCAGACAGGTAGTACTAGCAGTGGTTACACCAGACAGGTAGTAGCAGTGGTTACACCAGACAGGTAGTACAGCAGTGGTTACACCAGACAGTAGTTAGCAGTGGTTACACCAGAAGTAGTACAGCAGTGGTTAACCAGACAGGTATCTAGCAGTGGTTACACCAGACAGGTAGTAGCAGTGGTTACACCAGACAGGCAGTATAGCAGTGGTTACACCAGACAGGTAGTCTAGCAGTGGTTACACCAGACAGGTAGTCAGCAGTGGTTACACCAGACAGGTAGTATAGCAGTGGTTACACCAGACAGGTAGTACAGCAGTGGTTATACCAGACAGGTAGTATAGCAGTGTTTACACCCGTCAGGTAGTCTAGCAGTGGTTACACCAGACAGGTAGTATAGCAGTGGTTACACTAGACAGGCTAGTATAGCAGTGGTTACACCAGACAGTAGTACAGCATGTTACACCATACAGGTATATGCGTTAAAGGGTTGAACCAGGGAAAGATTATATAGCACGTGTTTACTACCCATCGGTTACGCACTCGCAATGTGTAATGGTAGGATGTGAGATAAAATGAGACCTACGTTTAACAACCGAACAGGTAGCTGGCATTCCCATACAAGTGTATACACGTCGTGTCAGAGGTGAAGGAAAGGTTAGTACAGATAATCGTGCGGGACAGATTGAACCATGGTACCCCAGACAGAAGTCGCATCTTACCCTAACCACCAGGTCACTAAACCAGTGCTGAAAATGCCAGCTTAACTTGTATGTTGGAAAGTATAGCTGTTAAATACCTATAAAGCATATGGACCAAGAAGTATATGTGTGGATGGGAGTGTTAAAAAGAATATATAATATGTTAACCTCGTAACATAAGAGTGGTTACACAACAGACGTCAGCTACACAATATACCAATGTGGTATGAGCAGATCAGGTTCGATTCTCGGTCAGTGTGCTGAAATATTTTCCGTCTTTAAGCAATACAGGTAGTATTAGAGCAATAAAACGGTGTTAACGTAGAGCTAGATTTCACAACCTAACAGAAAATGTTACACTATTAAGGCATCATATGCAGTCATTTACATTGATTTTATTACCAAACAGTGTTAAACATTTTAACTGAAACAGATAGTACAATATAGTACTGTTGAACATGACCCTGGATTAATAATATGTAATATAATTTAGCACCGCGTTACTACCCGTCGGTATAGCTTTAAGTACTAAAGCTAATGGTTAGAATTGGGAAGGTTGAATAGAGGAAGTAACCACATGGTGGAGAGAGTGGAAATCCAAGGAAGAAACCACCAGGGTTACCACCGAGACACGATCAGTCCTCAGCAGTGGTCAACCGACAAGCGTTAGCAATAGCACCAGGTGGTTGGAATAAATATGTAGATTTAAATGTACCTATATAACGGAGATATCAATCGTTAAAACATAGTAAGCATGAAACACCCAAACTAACAATTTTTAGTAAACTGTATGTTGAACTTTTAGAAATAATAGTTTGTTTACACAGACATTTATTTAAGGATAACGCACATCCTAATATCTATTAATGGGTCAACATGTCTTAATTTAATTATATTGCACCGCGTCTTACTACCCATTCGGGTTATACGCACTTACGCTAATGTGTAATGGTAGGGTGATTGTGAGATGAAATGGAGGACCTACCGTTTAACGTGGAATCCGAACCATGGTGGAGGCCTGGCATTCCCCACATTCACAAGTTGTGATTATACACGTCTTGTCAGAGGTGAAGGAAAGGTTTAGTAATCAGATAAATCTGTGCCGGGACCGAGGATTGAACCCTGGACCCCAGCACAGAAGTCCGACACCTTACCCCTAGACCACCAGTCACCTAAACCAGGCTGAAAATAGCTCAGCTTAAACTTTGTATGTTTGGAAAGTATACTTTAAAAATACCTCAAAAAGGGCATAATTGGATCCCAAAAATTATATGGTGTGGATCGGGGAGTTGGGGGAAAAAGAAATATAATAATATGTATAAACCTTTCGTAACAAAAGCGTTGGTCACACAATCTATGACGTCAGCTACACAATATACCAAATTGCTGGTGATGGAGAGATCAGGTTCGATTCTCGGTCGAGTGTGCTGAAATATTTTCCCCGTCCTCTCTTTAAGACAATACAGGTGTATTCCCTCAAGAGCAAATAATAACCTTGGTGTTAAACGTAGAGCTAGATTTTCATTCCGACACCTCAACAGAAATATGTACACTATTAAGGGCACACTTCAATTGATAGCGCTCCAATTTCACATTTGATTTTATTACCAAAAATGAATTTGAAACATATTTTTTAAACTGAAAAAGATACCAGTACAATATAGTACTGCTTGAAGTATGACCTTGGATTTAAATAATATTAATAATAATATTTAGCACCGCGTCTTACTACCCGTTCGGGTTATAAGCTTTAAGTACTAATTACGCTAATGGATTAGGAATTGGGAAGGTTGAATTAGAGAAGTGAACCCACATTTGCGTGGAGGGAGAGTGGAAATCCATTTAGGAAAAACCACCCCCAGTTCACCCGACCGAGATTCGAACCTCGATCTCCCCGTCCTCGGCAGTCGAGCTCAACACGATAAGCGCGTTAGCCAACTACGCCACCGAGGTGGGTTTGGAATTAAAATATGTCAGATTTAAATGTAGCCCATATATAACGGACGATATCAATCTTTAAAAAATAAGAAGCTATGAAAGCACCCAAACTAACAATTTTTAGTAAACTGTATTCTTTGTATTTTAGATAAATTAAAAGTTTCGTTTACATGTCATGGCCATTTATTTAAGGATAACGCAATTCCTAATATCTATTGATGGTCAACTATTTTTAATTTAATTTATTTGAGGTATTTAACGTGCACTATCTGAACCGACGAGTATTTCTATGAGCGAGAGTGAAAGTACCTACCAATTTTTCCGGGAAAGGTATTTTCCCATACCTTCCAAGGATATTTTACATGCCACAATTAACGTGGAACCGACGGCTTTACTTCCCCTCCGAAGGAAGTTGTGCCACGGATTTTTTTTACTATTTAAGAGAAATACGTCGATCCCAGCTGACCAAAAAATATCGGGAGCTGAGGAGAGCACTTTACCCAAAGACCGTCGAGGTCAACTATGAGTAGTCAATTATTATTAACCAATTATTATTTAAAACCAATTCAAAAACCATTAAAATTGACACATAGTCGCTGAAGTGTCCCATTATTTGGTTATTTCAAAATATGGCTTACGATTAAATAAAGTTGAAAGGTATTAGCACATCCATATAGGGTTAAATCGCAAATTGGGGTTTTAATTCATTTTAAACAAATGTATGTAAAGGTAGAGTCAGTAAATTTTGAACAACGTTTGACGCAAAAGGTGGCAGTTTTATGTTAGGGTAGCTAGCTATGAACTTAAAATTAGCTTTCCTTAAACAAATAAGGATTGTTTTTAAAAGGGTTACAACAGTCACTTTTAGAAATATTGAAAATTGCTTTATTAGTTTTGAGACTTCACAACTGACACTCCCATTAAAAAAAACACAAAATAGTACCTTAATCAACACTTACATACAAAATATCTGCTTCTCCACTTATTCCCAAAGCCCTGACATGAACTATGTGCGTGACAGGAAACGTTCTTGAACAATAAGTTAATCGTATGCGATGTGTACTTATTGAGTTACTTCTAACCACATTCATGACGACAATTCTTTAGCCAGTTGTTTTCTCGTACAAGACATTCTAGTAAGAGGTGCCTTTTACACTAAGCTAAATTCTAAAATATATACATTAGAGTCTCAACTATATTTAGATGATCAGACGGTGACCTGGCAGTCTAGGGGTAAGGTGTCAGACTTTTGTACTGGGGATCCGAGGTTCAATCTTCGGTCCCGGTACAGATTTTTATGATTGCCAAACCCTTCCTTAACCTCTGACAAGACGTGTATTAATCACATCTTGTGAATGTGTAGGATGCCAGGCTTCCACCGTGGTTCGGATCCCACGTTAAGCTGTAGGTCCTCTATTTAATCTCACAATCACCCTACCATTACACATTAGCGTAAGTGTATATAACCCGAACGGGTAGTAAGACGCGGTGCTAATAATACTAATAATAATAATAATAATAATAATAATAATAATAATAATAATAATAATTATTATTATTATTATTATTATTATTATTATTATTATAATATAGATGAACAGACCCATCGCGAACTATGAAGAACTCGAAATACAAGAGATAATGAGATGGAATGAAATTAATTAGCCTATACGTTTTAAAAAGTATTTCACTCTTGAATTTCCGTCTTAAGGTGGGGATGTAGGGGACGCGAGAAAAGGCCAGTGATTTTGCAGTTTTTATAGCAAAACCTTTCTTTGTTCAAAATAAATATAAAATTTCTCCAGTATCAAAGTTTAGTTTAATTTTCGTCACATGTTAATATCAACAGTTATTGAGTATCTATCAAGGATGTCCTGGAACTTAATAAAAACTTTTTCTGTTAATTTAAAACGTTTTTCATCTAGAACCCCTATGCTCATGACAAATATTCAACAACTTTTTATAACACCTGTAATGCAATAGATTTGACCCTAAGGAGTATTTGAAAGCATTGACCATTTATCATTCTAATTATTAATATATTCAAAAATATTTTACATATAATTAAACATATTTTACTTTATTTAAATTTTACAACCTATTACGTGGCGCTTAAATCACGTCTTCCTCTAAATTACTTACTAGTTAGTTCGCGCCTCGTGGTACGATGGCAGCATCTACTGGAGCTAAACTTAAGAAATGTTAACGTCTTTTAACGTAATCCAGACAAGTTAAGATCTTTTAAAGTATTTCCTCTTCGAGAAGATTCCACACGCAATAGGTATTTTTCATTCTGAGTTTGTAGGTGTGTAATTTACCGTTAGAAAGGTTCCTTCGAGAAGCTTCTATTGAACTCAGATATATGTGACTTTTTGAAACTTCGTATTTTACTGTGCAATCAGTCGTGGTCTTGAATGGACGTGCTTTAAGCGATCGGTGATTATAAGTTGCTAGGCCCTCGACATGATCGTGTTTCGATTAGAATATTAATACCAATATGTTTTCAATTTAAGGAATAAATAGATATCGAACTTTATGTGATATATTATCATTTATTAAAGTCTAATGATAAGGAACGAGGCATTATAAGTAAAGCACATAGTTGCGTAATAGAAACGATGATTTACGGAGTGACTCTTAAATGATTCTGTTATGTAATATAACAAATAGCATTCTAACGTGGGGAGGAGAAATATAACAAATGACGTCCAACGAGGGGCTGAAAAGAAGTATAACAAATGACTCCCAATCACGGGGCTATCATACGTCAATAAAAAGAGAAGTATAGCAAATGGCGACACAACGTGGGGGTTGATATGCAACTATTAACACTTGCCGCGAACACGAAACGTAACACACCTTGTGTATAAAATTAAAATAAATGTTGCTACTGGTGCAACATTTTGTTTATTTTGACAAGAAAAACTGCAAACACACTTAAGTTTTTTCTGTCGTCCCTTACATCCCCACCTTAACGATAGTCAAATTTTCCACGTCATTTCCTTCTGCGTCATCATTAGTCATCATCTACGTGCTCTGTAAAGGAATGTGAATATTGTGAGGATATTTTTCTTCGGGTAGGTATTGCTCTTATTAATGGTGCTGTTGAAAACACTAATTTAAAATTGAATTTTTTAAGAATACACTTTAAGTGAAGAAAAAAAAGCCCACAGAGGTAAAAAAAAGACATTCCAATACTTCTCCAGAACTAAATAATTGATAAAAAGAAAATATCCATCTCTAACTAAACTAGTTATTAATTAATAAATAGTTAGGTAAGTAACCAATTAGATCCATAAAGTATTCCAACCGATTCCATGGATATTTAACTAGGTGATTTTATACATACAAAAAAAAATCATGACAATATATTTGGGGATAACAGAACATATAATTGCAGACGTCTTGTACTGGTAAAGAAGGTCCGTGATATTGCACAACAGTTCCCACAACTGAGTCCTTAATTACAGCCTCCGACCGAGTCCTGGACCACCAACGATCATACGGCTGGGTTCTTCTCAGAGAGCAGAGGTCAACACTTACAAGTTTCAATTTACTTGACGCTCTTCTCGCAAAGAAACATGACTTTTGTTACTTCTAATACGCTCGGCTGAAATAACAAACAGCTCAACAACGGCCAACTTTATGGAGCCCCCTACACCCCCCCCCCCCCCTTTTTAAGGACGTTGCCTACCCAAGTTAATATTTCTCGTGGTAATGTATTTATGTTTTATTAGGCGGGTTTTTAAAGATATAACTTTGAAACGAGAACCATAAAATAATTCTAAAAATAATCTTACCTTGTTACAAAATTAAATTTTTGAACTTAATTTTTTTAAATATAAATGGATTTTTTCAAACATCGTCTAAAACTCAGGCTATTTGGTGTAGTGACGAAAATGGGTGGTAGGGATCTTCCTGCCCGGATGTAAATTAAATTATTATTATTTAGCACCACGTCTTACTACCCGTTCGGGTTATACGCTTTAAGTACTAATTACGCTAATGGATTGGGAATTGGGAAGGTTGAATTATAGGAAGTCAACCCGCATTTGCGTGGAGGGAGAGTGGAAAACAATTTAGGAAAAACCACCCCCAGTTCACCCGACCGAGATTCGAACCTCGATCTCCCCTTCCTAGGTGGTCGAGCTCAACACGACAAGCGCGTTAGCCAACTACGCCACCGAGGCGGGTAGTAAATTAAAAATGTCTTTGGAAGTATATTATGCCTCCAGAGTAGGAAACAAGAAAATGGTTTTGAAACGCAAGTCAATTTTGTCCAAGAGCAAATAGTAAAGTGAGTGTGTCAGAGGAAGAGGGTAAGTACTATTAGTACATAGACAAGAGCCGTCACAATGTGAACTTATAGTTTTATTCCCTCTATTTCTATTTTGTATATTGGTGTGATAGTGTTTGGAGTTCTCAAGTGCGTCAAGTTAAGATGAAACACCTTTTATAAAATAGCTTCAAGTTGGCCATGTCATTCATTACCTATCCATTTCTAACTACTCTTCTGGGCTATCAACACACATTAATTGGATATTGGGTAAGGATGAGAAAGATTGAATATCAAACGGGGGGAGAAGGCAACTATGCAATATTTGAGGAGCAAAACACTGCAACCCAATGCTTCCCAAACCGTGGTACGTAAATTCCTAGGGGTATGAGACGCACCTCTGAGTTATATTCATCTCCAAATATTTTTATGAGCCTCTCTTTTCATCTATCACAACTTTGTTTGGCGTACCACTTAAGTTATGTTCAATTTTGGAATGAGTGTTTATATATTTTACAATAGAACAAGTATCTCTTTATTTAAATTAAATAGTTGGTAAGGGTACTTCAGTTATATAAATAACCAGTAAAGCAAAATTTGGAAAACACTGCTTCAAGACGTATTTGAAAGATTATTTTATTATTTATTTAATTGCAAATCACATATGTGTGTGGTAAAATACAGAAATGTGGCCTTTTCGACAAATAAGTTTTAGAAGCAGGTTCTGAAACAAAAATAACCCAAAATAAAATAATATACTATGACCTAAATCCTAATTTGTCTACTGTTTCATAATGGTTAGTCTTTATATTAAACATTTAAACTCTTCAAATGTAATTTTCAGTCTTTTTTGAATGATGATAATTCAAAGAGTGTTTACGAAAATTTATTGAAAATATATGCCAAGGGGAAAATAACGTCCATGTTAATCAAATCTTAAGTGTTTTGATCTTTAAGGTGTTAAGGATATAAACATAGCTTCTAGAAGTACTAAAAGGGGATTCAAGCAACTTTGCTCTGTTAAGATTCGACTACAGAATTAATTTACAACTAACATGCTTCTTTAAATATTATATTGTTATAAAAATTTAAAATTTCAGTAATATTTTAGGAGGCATTGGGAAAGTACTAATGAAAAATATTAATTACTTCCTTGGGAACACAATTTTGAATACTTAACTTATGCACTATGGCAATAATTTTTCAATGACTACTGTTTTTATCCTCTTTGAATAAAACTCCCCCTGTTCTTCATTATACTTTAAAACAATATAGTGAAATTATAATTAAAATCTCATTCACACTAAGTATGTTCTATCTCCAGTAGCATGATTTTTTAAAATCCACTTATTATTTAATACAACAAATTATTAAAACCTTTCGAAATCTCTAAAAAGAGTGATAGCCATGGTTGTAAATAGGGGTAAGTGGAAGGTGAAAAAAAAATCCTTAATGTAAAGACTAGGAATAGAATACAATTTATTATTAAAGAGACGTAATTATAAATATATGTCGAAATAAGCCCAAATTATTAGTATGTAATATAAAACAAAACAAAAAAACAACTTTTCATTCAGGTACAAAAGGGGCCACATACTTTAAGAAAAATAGCCTCAAGATGTATTTTGTTTAGCTATGAAGTTTCAAACCCATTAAGAAAATTTGACATTATCTTAGAATATTCGGTTGTGACTTTATTTTTTTGATAATACTTTTTTAATATTTTTAAACATATTTTGAACTTATAAAAAAAACTCTATTACATCAATCCCCAAGTGAGCGATATTTACCAAGCAGCCACAGCATATTGGCTTCAAACATAAAGAAAAATTATGCCAAAGTAAGGCTAGAATAGAACTATTTGGAAGTGTTTTTTTTTGTTAGTTTCAATGTTATATCTTTAAAACCTACCGAATGGAACTAAAATATATTACAGGGGAATCCTATACTATCTTGACTTGACATGAGGTCGCATATAGGCAACAGAGGCTACTAAACATACATATGTTTCATTTCACACTACCTTAAATTGTACATTATGGCTATCTCTGAACGTCTTCAACGACGTCTTGCTGTTGACTAGTTGGCATCTCTTATTTTTAGGCAGTGGCGGCTCGTGTATAGGCACGCGGAACTGCAGCACCCCATATTTCTACTTGATATTATCGATACCATTTAATATAATGAGTCATTTTTTCTTTAATTATTATTATTTTTGTAGTACAATATATATTCCTTAAGCTTAATGTCAGTACTTCAGTAGCCATTCCCAAGTTTAAGAAAAAGATACAAAAATAGTTGTATGGGACTGTGCGCTTCACAGTGTCAGCGACGTGGTGTTTGACTGTTGTGCGCATGCGCACATAGGAGGGGGAGTGAGGAGGAAGGTTGGACTGCCAGGTAGAGAGAGCACTGTTGCTTCCGCAGTGCCGGCTCTGGCGTGGTTGTGGAAGAAGTTTTTTTTAACTCAATGTGTGTTGTGCTTAAAAACCGTGTACCATATTCTTGAATGTGATAAAGTGTAGAAGAGTTAAAATTAGATTATTATTCTGCTTCCAGCTATTCTATTTGATTCTTTTTTATTTTCGGTTCTTATATTTAACAGAAAGACTAAATGCGCTTGCAATACTTTCAATGGAGAAAAATTTCCTCAATTATTATCCAAAGATCAAGGAGAAAATTATTGAACTTTTTGCACAAATTAAAACAAGAAGAATGGATTTCATTTTTAAATGAATAGATCAAGCTTTAACTGTAACAATTTAAGTTAAAGTAAGTAAAAAAGTTTGATTTTTTTTTGTTAAGAATTTATCAAGTTCCTGAATAAATTTTCTTTCAATACATGTTTTTTTTCCTTTTACACAAATTTAAAACAAAGGCTAAACATTTTTTGGAGCAGCACCTCTACTAATTTTAGCTACGAGCCGCCATTGTTTATAGGTGTATTTTACAAAACCTTTTACTTTAAAAAAAAAATTTCATTGAAAATATATCCAAATAAGTAACCACACAAACTTCGTCAAGAGCACGCCACGGTTTGTCTTGGTACATAGAGCTAGCTGCTCATAATGTCACGGACGTGACGTTATAATTCCATGGCGTACTCAAGGTTGATATCGCAATATGGAGTGTGAGTCCTACGTCACTTCCGTTTGGAATCCATAGTAACTCTTCCTCGTAACGGGCTTCCTGGCCTGGGCAATTCAATGGCACGCCCTTGGGTTAGGTTAGCTAGTTACAGTCCATAACCTTCATTGGCAGTAGAGGAATTGCAGTCTCTAGTTGATTTGCTGTTATGAATAAACGTTTTAGTTTTATATTATTAAGTAACTAGATTAGGACAGAATAATGCCTACTCTATATCATCAGGAGCTTGGAAGTTTTTTTGCGGCACTTACAAAAATACGCTAACTATCCCTATTTTGAGCTATCCAGTCCATATCATTACTCCCTATTCCTATCATGAGCTGTTTCAATCCAGTACAACTCATTACTCTCTATTCCTAATTTGAGCTAGTTCTATCCAGTCCAACTCATTACTCTATATTCCTATTCTGAGCTAGTTCTATCCAGTACACCTAATTAGACCCTATTCCTGTTTTGAGCTAGCTCTATCAAGTCCACTACATCACACTCTATCTCTATCTTGAGCTAATTCTAACCAGTCCACCCCTTTACACCTTATCTATTTAAGGTAAATTCTAATGTTATCCAAGTTTAGGGCTTCCCAATGATCTTTTACCATTAAATTTTCCAGCCAATACCTGAAATGCGTTAATAGTGTTTTTATTTCCACTGCATATCATGCCTAGCATAGCCTGCAAGATTTAAAGCAAAAATAATATTAATGCATATTGTAAAATATTAATTCATTAGAGTAAGGTGACCCATAAAATAAGACATGTCTTGGACTCATTTAAACCCCGATTTATTTCCCCCTATTAGTTAAATACATTTATGTGATTTGAAAAATAAATCGTTATTAAGGACCTTGCCTACCTGTGACGTCACAATAAATCAGGATAATATTTCCCATGATAGTGAATTTACCTTTTAATCAGCGACCCGCCTCGGTGGCGTAGTTGGCTAACGCGCTTGTCGTGTTGATCTCGACTGCTGAGGACGGGGAGATCGAGGTTCCAATCTCAGTCGTGTGAACTGGGAGGGGGGGTTTCCTAAATGGTTTTCCACTCTCCCTCCACGAAAATTCGGGTTCACTTCCTCTAATTCAACCTTACAAATTCCTAATCCATTAGTACTTAAAGCGTATAACCTGAACGGGCAGTAAGACGTGGTGTTAAAATATTATTATTTATTCAGCGAGTTTTAAATATATAACGTTGAAACAAATATTATAAATTAACAAATAGCTATAAAAATATTCCTAAATTGTCACAAAATTATTACTAAGAAAATTAAGAGAATTAAAATGTATGCTTCTACTGAAAAATATGTTTAATATAAAAACAACAAAATTACTGTGTGTTCTGCATTTCCACCTCAATGCCAGTTAAAAGTAAAAAAGGAAATATCTTTTTAAATTTTATACATTCAATTTACATTTTGTAATCCCTACAATGGAGTCACTCTTGTTATAAACGCCAGAACTACGGGAGGCATAATTACGAGTGTGAGTACATTTACACCAACCCTGTTCACATATTGGGGCAAAATATATTAAAAATTACTCAGACTTTTTCCCACTTTATCTTAAAGTAGACATTTTCTAAAAACTTGCGATATTTGTGAAATGAAGTAATACCTTGTTGTAGGAATATTACACCAAAGATCATAGATGAAATAATATACACTGTTACTTACTAGCTCTATGGAATTTTGTAACTAGGACATGTTACAGAAAAATCGATAAAAGAGAAACATCTTTGTACTCAAAAGAGCATTGGAAATATCCTACATTTAAAGTACCCTAAAACTCATTTTCATGATAAAATGAGAATGGCCATCTGGTTTGTAATGATAAAAATGTCCATACATAAAATTTGACTAGAATCGTTAAAGCAAATTTAAAGAAATATATAATTTTGTTCTTTTTTGCACTTCAGTAATCTACCCTTAATTTTAAGGTTAGATATCTGATTCCAAAAACCTTTAGGGGGGGGGGGCGTTATGAAGACGCCAGATACCTGGTTTTAGCCTAATCAGTAAAATAGTTTATGCTCTAGCTCTAGGTATAACATCGACAAATAGACAAACAGACGGCATTATGATATAATTTTTTTTTTCTTCTAGGCGGTCATGAAACGTCGAGATTTTTTAAAATCCCAATATCAATTTTTTAAACGACCACAATAATTTATTTCCGAGGTGTCAAGAGAAAGTAAAAATCATAAAGAGTTGTATTACATATTAAACTAGTTTGTAGATTGTACATGAAACATTAGTGGGGAAAAATTGACATGAGAGCCTTTATAACAATAGAACACATTAAAATCGAGACATTTCACATTTAAAATTGTTAGGCTCGTGAACTATGATCAAATAATTTGTTATTGTAAGTACAATAAATTTATGCTAGTCACTCAATATTTAGTATTTATCACTATTGTTGTGTTTTATTTTGTATATTAAATTGAAAATTAGAGATAAAAATTATTTTTAGACAAAGTTATTACAAAATGGTGAAAAATTTAATAAATAAATGTACAAAAATATAGAAAAGTTGAATTTTACTGATTGAAGATTCTAGTAGTAATCCTTTTCTCTTTAAATTGTGACGCTTAGGGAGTATCCACTATTTGACGATTAGTTTTGAAGTACTAAGTGAATTTATCTTAGGGGCTATGTACAATTTAAAAGAATATATATGTAAATTTATTTATCAATTAAAACTGGTCAACCTCGGTGGGCTTAGTGTAAAGTAATTGCCTCAGGACCCAATTTTTTGTGGGTTCAAACCAAGTTAGACGGAATTTTTCTTAGTCATAAAATTCCGTAGCACAAATTCCTTAGGAGCGGAAGAAAAGCTGCCAATCTTACGTCGACTGTGGAGATTAAAAGATCACGGGATGATTTGTGCAAATACTTGCCAACAAAAATAAATTAAAAGCCCCTTTAGTGCTCGCTCATAGAAATTCAGTGTGGAGAACAACGAGGAACTACCACACTTTCTGAACTTCTTTACTACATGAGATTACTACCAGATGGTGCGGGCATTAATAACCAGCCGAAGGTCTGTGTGAATGCCCAGCTCAGGATGAATAGAAATTACATCTATCTAACCTTTAGTTGACTTTAGAAGAAGAGGATTTAAAGCTTACTATTTAATTTTGGATTTAGTTAATTTTATTTTTCATTATTATTATTATTATTATTGTTATATTATTATTATTATTATTAGCACCGCGTCTTACTACCCATTCGGGTTATACGCACTTACGCTAATATGTAATGGTAGGGTGATTGTGAGATGAAATGAAGGACCTACAGTTTAACGTGGAATCCGAACCACGGTGGAGGCCTGGCATTCCCCACATTCACAAGATGTCTTGTCAGAGGTGAAGGAAGAGTTTGGTAATCAGATAAATCTGTGCCGGGACCGGGGATTGAACCCCGGCCGCCAGCACAGAAGTTTGACACCTTACCCCTAGACCACCAGGTCACCTTAATTTTATTTATCTTAGATGTGGATTATAATATATATATACATATATATTTAACCGAAATTATTTACCAACATCTTTGGGAGCTTTAGTCCAAACGGGTGGTAAGACGTGGTGTTAAAAAAACAACCAAACTTAAGGTGTACAAAGTTAAAGAGAAATTATATTTGGAGGCACGCGAACAAAATATTGAATACTACTGATTTTAGATTATTCTATATATTTTACTTAAACTTTTTAGTAATAAACTTTAAAGCATTTTGATTTATTTCATATAAATTTTGAAATTAATACATTTATTTTATTTTATAAAAGTTGGGATTAAATACGGGACAAAACCATTCAGGGACATAAATATTGTTTTGGGGATGAATGGTCACCTTAATTAATATGGCAACTACCTTCTTGGGCTCCTACCAGCATAGACATCAGCAGCTCCTAGTTATCGGGGGAGAAAGGATGGGGGAGAAAGGACGGGAGAGAAAGGACGGGGAGAAAGGACGGGGGAGAAAGGATGGGAGGAAAGGACGGGAGAGAAAGGATGGAGAAAGGATGGGAGAGAAAGAATGGGGAGTAAGGACGGGGGAGAAAGGACGGGAGTGACAGGATGGGGGAAAATGGATGGGAGAGAAAGGACGGGAAGAAAGGATGGGGAAAAAAAAGGAAGAAAGGATGGGGGAAAATGGATGGGGGAGAAAGGACGGGAGAGAAGGGACAGGGAAGAAAGGACGGGGAAAAATTGATGGGGGAGAAAGGATGGGAGGGAAAGGACGGGGAGAAAGGATGGGGGGAAAAGAAGGGGGAGAAAGGATGGGGGAGAAAGGATGGGGGAAAAAGAATGGGGAGAAAGGACTTGGGAAAATGAATGGGGAGAAAGGATGGGAGAAAATTGATGGGGGAAAAGGATGGGGGAGAAAGAACGTGGGAAAATGGATGGGGAGAAAGGATGGGGAAGAAAGGATGGGAGAAAATTGATGGGGAGAAAGGACAGAGTAGGAGAGAAGAGGACAGAGTGAACATATTTTCTTCACTTTAAACTAGAAAATAAAAAAATATTTCGTATCAAATATGAAAAACATGATACCAGAATGTATTCTATAAATCGGATTAAAAACAATTTAATTAGCAATGCATAGCTCTAAACGTAGATTTTTAATTTTTTGAATAAAACAACCAAAAACAGATACCTTAGGGGGACGCATCTCCCCCTTATATACTCCTCACTACTGACTTTCATGTCCTTCTGTAATTTTAAAATGGCTGTCCCGCAAAAATCGTCTTAATATACAGGGAGTAGAATAAAGCCTCTAGTTTGTAAATATGACTGAGGACCAAACATCCGGAGGTCCTTTTCCTTCTTCCAGTCTCACCCAGTGACAGATCCTTCCAGCGAGGTCACTAAATAACTTCATACTCATCATTTGTTTTCTGGGACACTCTCAAGTGCACGTTTCAATGAACGTAAATAACAACTGTGTTGCTGTTTCTTTACCCCTTCCACCCTTCCCTTTTACCTCCTTCTCGCAAGTATCAGTAACCGGCACAGAAAACAAGAAAAAAAAAAAACACAACGCGACTGTTGCTGCGCTGTGTACTGTACTAGTAAGAATATCAACTGTTCTGCTGTTTCTTACTTATTTTCTCACTAGAATCAGGAATAGGTGTGTAAGACTCCGGTCGACCTGGCTCGACCTCATTCACTGTAATGAGAGTTTGTAGTTCAATTACTGGCAGAAGCAAAAAAAAAACTGTTTTCTTGTGTACTGTTTTATGAGTTGCTCTGTCAGATTTTAGCAGTGCCTCTCAGTTGAAAAAAAAAAAACTTTATTTCTTAAAATATATATGGCTCTTGTATTTTTTTTTATTTTGAATAGAAATATTGAAAGTTTTTTTAAAACACACAATAATGTTTTTTCTCTTTTAATATTAACCAAAATAATATATTAAAACGATAAGAACGAATATGAAGGGTACGTATAACCCGAATGTGTAGTAAGACGCGGTGCTAATAATAACAATAATAATAATATGAAGGGGTATAAATCGGTTGTTAACTAGGCCAGGTAAGTTATTCAACATTTGATCATCAATATTGTTACAAGATTTGATATTTGATGTAATATTTTTTTTTAAATGAAAAGATTAGAGTTTATTAAGTAAAATACATGTTTAAATGTATTAATCTGATTTAAAATGGTCAATGATTAAGTGAAACAATTTAAAATCTTAGTATGTAATGAATTGTAAGTATTTAAAAACCTTTGTGCATATAATTTCTTAATATTAATAAGTTTGAATAAATTTAATGGGACGAGTATGCAATTTTCTGCATTATTTTGACAATGATTAATGAATAACATGAAGAAATGTTCAAAACATTATAAATTAAGATTTATTATTTTTGGATTTCTTTTTATCTCAAAAATACTGTTATAGTGAGAATTTTTAGTTTAATTTGGTTTTTATAATTCCGTTTGTCCCCCATGTGTATGTCTATAGCTGAGACTACAGCTGAACCCGTTTAATCGATTTCGTTCAAATTTTGATATCTAGATTGTATGTGATCATACCTCGAGGCAAAATCGTTATTTTAATTCTAGCCATAAAATTAAAGGGGGGTAGCTAGTTAGTGAATTTAAAAAAAAAATCGAAATTTTTCAAAATATTTATAATATAAATATTTTCTTCAAAACGTTAATACGGGTATTGTTAAACATGATAAGTAAGTACGTATGTTTGAAATTGTCAGTTGTATTGTGTAGACTTACAAACTATATAAATTATTCTTTGAAAATATAATCATAAATTATTTAGTGGGAAACATTATTTTATAATTTGACAACAACAACAAAAACGCAACTATAGACTTAAGAGCAAATATAAAGGTTTAGTCTTGTCTGGTTTGCCAAGGACGATAAGCCTGGGTGTCGAACCTTGGAGATGTATCCTTAGTTTATATACGTTATTTCCAATTTTACTTTACGCAAATATGGTAAATATCCTTTAATATTCAAAATTGATCATCATTGCCCTATTATTATGAATATGCGAATAAGCCAACCGATGTTAAAACACACAGAAAAAAGACTGAAGATTAATTTTCTTCTATAAAAAGAAATATATGAATATAAAATGTGCGTTTATATGAAATTAAATAATAGAATAATATAAAATTTTATAATAAACATAGAAACTTCAATTAATATTGATTTTACTATAAAGAATTGAATTTTTTTTTTTTACAAAAATAGTTTTCAAGAAATATAAATCAAATGATTTGACTTATCTTTTTAATGATGTACCATTTTAAAATTTGACAAATATAAATCTAGAAAATATATCCAACATAGACAGGGCGGTTACTACTATGTTTAAATAACACGATTAAATACACACGATCTATAAAAAGTAAAGGTTGTATAGAAGACGCCTCTACGAATAAATATTTGAAAATTGATCTAGTATAGCTTATAGCTACTATTATATATGTGATAAATTAAAGTTTGAAACAATTTTTATATTCTTTGAGAGCATCTGACTAACCATCATGGCCACATGCATTTTATTTACGCTAATGGTGTAGGGATGAGGAAGGTAGAATACATGTTCCCTCATTTACATGGAGAAGAATTGGGAAAACCTTTATAAAAACAACCTATAATACATCCAATCAAGATTCGAAACCCAATGACCCTGGTCCAAAGAAAACCAGACCAAACGAGCCCAACATCTAGTCCACATGGCCACTGATACACGTATAGGTCGGTTACATCTCAAATTGGGTATAACCTTAAATGCCTATATTCTAACGAATTTATTTATCGTTTGACGTGCAATTTCTAAACACGAATATGAAAACATTACACGACTTACAAACTAGCATAACCCTTGAACCGTGCACCTAATTATTATACACACTCAACCCTAGCGTCTGGATATTTACTAATTAGTTAAAACAGGGATAGCGAGACTTATCTGACCTATTTATGTTTTTTTTAAAACGAAAATTTAACAATCAAAACTTGTTGAATATTATTAAATGTAATGAACAAATCAATTAAAATTGTAAATATTTTTATAATTACTACATTTTATTTAAGTAAGATTTATTAATTTGTCGTGGGTGTTTAGGAAAATGTTAATGCAATTAATGTTAAATAAAAACTTTGAAAGTAGCACTTTATGGGTGAGGGTGGAAGAGGGGGGGGAGTACAGTAAATATGTATAAATGTTATAGTTTAAAAAAATTACATAATCTTCTACATAATAGTTTGAAACATGTTGTATTATTCTAGTCAAGATATTTATGTTCGGGTCATAAATTGTCTTCAACAGCACACAAGACGATAGTAGACTTTCTTTAAACTTTTTAAATCCATTAATTTTTCCAGCCTGTGGCCTGGATCAGTTTTTTATTCAAGCCATGTATTTTACACTACCAACTTGCTAGGCCTTTCAATCATACATAGCTTCATATATCTTATAATCTAAGTTAAGACTAGGAGAGACACAACATCCAGTCCCCGGCCATTGATTCATCACTGTGAAAGTATAAACCCACATTTTACCAATGATACATCTTTCAGCCATGCCGTAAATCGAACCCGTGACCCTTAGTTCAGTAGACAGACATGCTATTGACTGAGCTAAGGTGACATCACAAAGCTCATTGTGACATGTGCATGACAAGCCCATCAAAATATTATTGACTTAAAAAAAAATGTTGAGAAAGTGTTTCATTAACTGTTACCCGCCTCGGTGGCGTAGTTGTCTAACGCGCTTGTCGTGTTGAGCTCGACTGCCGAGGACGGGGAGATCGAGGTTCGAATCTCGGTCGGGTGAACTGGGGGGGGGGGGGTTTCCTAAATGGTTTTCCACTCTCCCTCCACGCAAATGCGGGTTCACTTCCTCTACTTCAACCTTCCCAATTCCTAATCCATTAGTGTAATTAGTACTTAAAGCGTATAACCCGAACGGTTAGTAAGACGCGGTGCTAACTATTAATCATTAAGTGTTTATTATTTCCATGTTGACGTGACACCCGAACCTCGTTCGCGTGTCACCAAGTGGTACTTGCGCCATAAATTGGTCATCCCTGGCTAGTGGAACGAGACTGGGCGCTAAATGGTTGATTATACCCTCGGAAGCAGAACAAGGAATCGATCTAGGTTTCCTTATACTTGTGATTGACCACTCTAACCACTTAGCCATAGGGATGATAGATAATAGGAATGAAATAAAAACAAAAACACCTCAAGTAAAATGTTCTAACTTCCTCGGTCTTTTTAAGACCTTCTGGATGGAATATTCTAAACGTTTCTTTCTTGACTTATTTGGAAAGTTTTTGTACCGTGTTCACGCATACACAGAAAGGAGAAGAAGAAGTTGAGGACGTCGAACGCTCATAACTTTCTAAAAAAAAAAAAAAGTAATTTTGGTTCGAGGTGACTTCATGAAGTTGTGACAAAACCTTTCTCTGATAATATCTGCGCATACGATCGTGACTTTTGTCAGACACGTATACGGAAAGTTCGTCCGTTGCTAGTTTATTACAAGCGTGCGCTGAAATGAATATATGAATCTTGTTGCGAGGTTTGTAGGTTTTTTAAAACTAATTATGGTTATTATGGTATTTCAATAGCTTTCCATCCTCTATTCATCCAAAGGAACTCCACCAGTTCTCATTGGGGGAGAGGGGGGGGGGACGTGTTTTTCTACGAAATCAACTAAATATTACAAAGTGCAAATATTCTTTCGACTGTAATTTTTGGTGATCTCACTCCACATTCTATGGGGTATTCATATTTTGCTTCTCATTCTCACTTACATTAAGATGCTGATGCATTTCCTCTAAATTCTACCTTGCCCATTATTATCGTAATTAAAATTCAAATATCTTGGACAGTTAGTAAGACGCTGTGAGATTAAAAAAAAACTTGCAATACAAAAATATTAGGAAGGACCTTTAAAAGAATACGAACTTCTTTTATGCGTGCAGCATTGATAACATTTTATTATATAATTATAATTATTTTATAGGTATTTATATTATATACGGTGACTGCTAGAGACTTCATGATCTATGTATGAATTTATAAATATAGATTTTAGTTGTCAAAATATTATTATTAACACCGCATCTTACTACCCGTTCGGGTTATACGTACTTACACTAATGTGTAATGGTAGGATGATTGTGAGATGAAATGGAGGACCTACAATTTAACTTGGGATCTGAACCACGGTCGAGGTCTGGAATTCCCACATTCACAAGTTGTGATTAATACACGTCTTGTCAGAGGTGAAGGAAGAGTCTGGTAGTCAGATAAATCTGTACCGGGACCGAGGATTTAACCCCGGACCCTCAATACAGAAGTCTTACACCTTACCCCTAGACCACAAGGTCACCACTTGTCAAAATAAATTTAAATTCTTTATATCGCGTTCTTACTATAGCTATGTTCTTTCAATTGTTTTACTTTCCTGTTTTTTTGTTTAAAAAAATATGTTTAAGTTTTTATTTATGTCTATAATGCTGATAGAAATTTTTCTGTTGAAAATTTTTTAAACCAAAAATAATAATCCATCTTTTAATGAAAATGGGGGCATTATATTTCCTGAATTTGTCATCAACGTATTCTGAATCAATTGTAATACAACTGTTATCGAACTACGAGAGTAAACAAGCTTTGATTCCAATGGGTATTGAACCAGAGAATAAAGGCAAACACAGATGGATGTTTCTGTTGAAACGATTTAAAAAAAAAGTGATTACTATGTGTAATTAATCTACTAACTTAACTACGGAAGAAGATCCATTCATTATTATGTTATCATCTCATTCGATTGTATACTTTATTCTCAACTAAACGCCACCATGTCTATAAACCCACAAAATTTTATGTATTACAACGGTACAAAGATTTATCAATGATCATTATTAACTATATTTTAGACCCGCCTCGGTGGCGTAGTTGGCTAACGCGCTTGTTGTGTTGACCTAGACTTCCGAGGATGGGGAGATCAAGGTTCGAATCTCGGTTGGGTGAACTGAGGGTGGTTTATCCTAAATGGTTTTCCCCTCTCCCTCCACGCAAATGCGGGTTCACTTCCTCTAATTCAATCTTCCCAATTCCTAAATTCCTAATCCATTAGAGTAATTAGTACTTGAAGCGTATAACCCGAACGGGTAGTAAGATGCGGTGCTAAATAATAATAAAACTATATCTTAACTAATTTTTTAATACATATTACCTGTTTAGGCTATACGCATATCTACTAATTACTCTAGTGATCAAGGGATGAAAGGTAGATTGAATTTTGAGGAAGTATACTTGCAATTGCGTGGAGGGAGAGTGGGAAACCATTTTGGAAAAACCTACCTCAGTACACCCGACCGGGATTCAAACCGCAATTTCCCTGTCATCGGCAGTCTAGTCCAACACAAGAGTGACGCCCTAGAAAAACTTTTTATTGTATTTATTTGTCACAATTTTAACAAAAACACTAACTGCCACTTACTTTTCCAAGGAAAACAAAAATTGTAAAAAATATTGTTAGTAATAGTTATAGACTACTTCAAGAAATGAAAATAAGGTTCCATTTTATTTTATATACAAACTAAATTGAGAAACCAACAAAATGTGTTTTAAATAAAACGATTACAAAACCATTGGATGTATTTTAAAGGCCATAGCCGTGAATGAGGGATTAGAGAGGTCTAATATATATTTAAAAGACTTTTATTTAATTTGTTCTCTTTGTGAAAGTAAATAATTTATTTAGATGCCTCTAAAAGATATTTCAGTTTGATTGAATATATTAAGAATTTCTATGACTTCCTTTTAGTGTGTATAGTGTGAGTCTTTGTTGGTATTTCTTCTTCTTCTTGCTACGTAAATACCAAAACTTCTAGTATTAATCCATTTAGGATTTTTTAAACTTAAGCCCTAATAATGTTGTCAAACTAAAGAAATACATTGTGCTGTCATTCCAAAAGCTATGATGGAGTTGTACTTTATTTAAGTGCACACTCTTAAGATACCTTGTTAAATACTTTCCCCATTTTATATAAACTAGATAGCTGTTGCCCGCGGCTTTGCTCGCGTGAAGTTGATTATATACAAATACGAATATATACATATGTATTTACAGATTAATTTAAAATATTACGTTACGTTGATGACCATAACTTGACCTCAGATCAAAAATAATGCAAGTCCGATACAAACTTTCACCCCCTTTTTCATCCCTTATTAAATAAAATTTCCAAAATTCCTGAAACACGTATTTATTTGTTTTACGCAATAACCGAAATACAAAATTTTGTTTATGTAACTTTCAAAATGACGGACTTTCATACTATTATCATACATATTATCATCCCCTATTTTGACCCCTTTGGGGTGGAATTTTCTAAAATCCTTTCTTAGTGGGTGCCTACATAACAAAATGAATATACAGTCCTAATTTCATGCTTGTAGCCTTGATAGTTTGCGCTCGGCGATGATGAATCAGTCAGTCAGTCAGTCAATCAGGACATGTTATTTTATAAGTATAGATAGCTATACAAACACGAATGCATCAAGTCTTCAAATAAAATCGTGATTATGGTACATGCATTAGTTTATCGATGCAATACTAACTATACCTATTAGATAAGCACAAGGTTTGATCGTCAAATACACCGTTAAAAGTTTTTGGTATCTATGATAGCTAATATCCATCAGTTTTTATATTTATTTAATTTATCCAATTCGATATTTTACAACAGAATAAGCCTTCTATATATATTTATTATTTGGTAGAGGTATTAAGTGTCACATTATTAAAAAAAAATCATCCTCGACGCTAAAGTGGACATTCCTCATATGTCTAAATGGCAAGCAAAGAAGCCAACAAAATACGATACTTCAAAATTAAAATGGACATCCCTTATATTTCTAAAGTCTAACTTTAAACGATTAACAAAGAAGTCAACAAAAGATGAGTATTGCATGCACTCATCCTCAACATTAAAAAGGACTTCCCTCATCTGTCTAAACAATTAGCAAAGACGCCAACAAAAGATTATCATGGTAGACATTCTTAGTAAGAATGCAATACCCAAAATAAGAATATCAGGGAACTTTATTAGGTATTAACGGAAACAGAAAAAGTTATTTTGTGAAATATGAGAGTAGTAATCTGATAGCGGACAAGCGCGATGTTTTAAATAGATTTAAAGACCACTTCAAACATATTTTTAATGTTCATGACTCCTCCAAATTGGGTGAGGTTATTGAAATCTATACTGCTAAGCCACTAGTCATAGAGCAGAGTATAAGAAAATTCAAAGAAGCTATTAAGAAGATAGAGAATCATACAACTCCAAGTATAGATTAAAATATTCCAGCAGAGTTAGTGAAGGGAGGGGGTGAATTGTTAGTAATTAATAAAAAAATCATAAAATGTAATATTCCATATGGTTTCATGAGATATTACTTCAATGGAAAGAAGGGAAATGCATTTTATTACTCGGCCAGTAAGTTGTTGACATCTTCCATGCTGTCCAGGAATGTAAAACTCACAATAATTTTACCGGTTGTTCTTTATGAGGAAAACATGAGGAAAATAAATTTAAGGGGTGCGAAAAGAAGATACTTAAGAAGATATTTGATCCAAAAAGGGATTAGGGTAAATGGGAGGGGAGGAGGTTACATAATTATGAGTTATATAACCTGTATTCATCACAAGACATTCTGAGGATCATCAAGTCTCGTAGATTATGGTGGGTAGGAAATGCAACGTGAATAAGAGATTATAGAACTTTGTTCAGGTTACTGACTGGAAAACCAAATGGTTAGATTATTATTATTAGCACCACGTCTTACTACCCGTTCGGGTTATACGCACTTACGCTAATGTGTAATGGTAGGGTGATTGTGAGATGAAATGGAGGACCTACAGTTTAACATGGAATCCGAACCACGGTGGAGGCCTGGCATTCCCCACATTCACAAGATGTCATGTCAGAGGTGAAGGAAGGGTTTGGTAATCAGTCTAGTTTTATAAGTACACAACAAAATAATACCATAGTTTCTAGTTTATTTCTTTCTGTTTCAAAGCAATAGTTCAGTAACAATCTTCCTTTTTTTTTAGCGGGCTGTATTTTTTTCAGTGTGAAAGGTAACTTTAATGTTTATAGTATTGAGTTACAGCTGCTAACAAACATACCTCTACATATTTAAGGCAACCAAGAGCACTCTTGTCACTATGACTGGGTGACAGCATTATTGTTAGTATTTTATTGGTTATCTGCCCTTAAAATGTTTCTTGACCACAAGCGGGCCAAAGTGAATGAGAATGTAATGGGCAATAAACACTATTGTTTTTTAAAATCTTAGCGTGTCTATAATAATTAATGTATTAAAAATCAAGCTATTTAAGACAGTTCTATACTTTTCTATCGCCTTACTTATTTACTATGAAAGTTCATTACCACGCTTGCAAAAGTACGTCACCTATCTTTATCTTGAGTTGGTTCTATCCAGTCCAACTCATTACACCCTTTTAGGTCCATTATTATTTTATCCTCCCAACTGGATCCAGGTTTTCTCAATGGTCTCTTAGCATTTGGGTGACCTAGTAGTCTAGAGGTAAGGTGTTGGACTTCTGTGCTGGGGTCCAGGGTTCAATCCTCGGTCCCGGCACAGATTTATCCGATTACCAAACCCTTCTTTCACCTCTGACAAGACGTGTATTAATCACTGCTTGTGAATGTGGGGTATGCCAGGCCTCCACCGTGGTTCGTATTCCACGTTAAACTGTAGGCCCTCCATTTCATCTCACAATCACTCTACCATTACACATTAGTGTAAGTGCGTACAACCCGAACAGGTAGTAAGACGCGGTGCTAATAATAATAGTAATAATAATAATAATAATAATAATAATAATAATAATAATAATAATAATAATACTAATATAAAACTATAGACCGGATAGTGATAGAAAAAGAAAAAAAAACTGCAGACAAATGAGCCGATTAGATGTACCTCGCTGGACGTGAGTTTGCGAACCCTGGTCTAAAGGGTAAGCAACGTAGTTGACAAAATAAGATCGTTACAGTTATCAAATACATTCAAACACTACATGATATATTCTAAAACTGATAATAATTTAACTTTTAACGATTAAAAACACTAAAATTGTTCAACCCCGTCTTCCAGTGGAACAGATAAATTGTCAAAGAATCCTCACCTATTGGACAAATCTTACGTATAAACTTTAGTTTATATCGATACATAAAAAGAAGTATAATTAATAAGGTCAACAGAATACAGCTACCCACTTATCGCAGATCTTCCAAGCTAAGTAATCTTTTGAAGTGAAACCTATTCTGTAACATAGTAGACAACAACTAAGGCAGTGATGGATAGTTTGTCACTGGATAATGAGTGTTTGAAGGTGTTAAGGGTTGAATGGATGATGTTGTTTAGTTCCCTTAACCCTCCCTGTTTCACTTGTAGCAGGGGTGAGGAGACAGAGAGAGGTATCGTCACTACAGTATCCCCATGCCCCATGGCTTCTTTGGTGCCGAATGACAGCTCACAGCTGACATCTAAAAGTTTTGAAAAGTTACCAGACCAAATTATGTATCCCTACACCGAACCATATGATCTGCAAAAACATGTGTTTAGCAGCTGTCACTTCTGATGGTCAAAATTTAGGTGTATACCTAAATGTTGACTATCAGAAGTCAGCTTTGAACTGTCAGTCAGTACCAAAGAAGCCATGCCTACTGTAGCCTACTGTAGTTGTAACCTCACATTTACTTTCCAACCATCTTGAATTATTTTTACGTATTTTGTTCAAAGAAAAACAGGAAGACAACTTATCAAGAGGCTAACAAATAAAACTACTATATATATAGGTAAGGTTATAGAAATGAATCTGTGGGTGGAGAAAGTAGATAAGTAATAGTAAGTTATGTAATTTTTATGCTGACCTATACTTCTGGTAGCGACACATAAATACATTGATACCATAAATAATGATACGAATTAGTTCCTTTCCTCACCAAATATGGGTGATAAAAGGAATTAATTCGTGCCATTATTTATGGTATCAATTGTGATAGTGTTATGTACAAATGGTAAAGAAACGCAATAAGTAATGGATTTAGTTACTTTCACCAACATTTGGTCCAGTAGTTGGGCTGGCCAACAAATAACTAAACATAAAGTAAGCAACACCTATAGATATGAAGACACTTCTGCCAACACCTATGCCTATAAAACGAGTCACATAATATTATTTGCCTTGCGTCAAGATAATGAATCCTTTTTAGTACCTTGAATTGCCAGTTTAATAGTCACAATTAACACATCTTCGGGTGACCTGGTGGTCTAAGGGTAAGGTGTCAGACTTCTATGCTGGCGGCCGGGGTTCAATCCTCGGTCCCGGCAAAGATTTATCTGATTACCAAACCCTTCCTTCACCTCTGACAAGACATCTTGTGAATGTGGGGAATGCCAGGCCGCCACCGTGGTTCGGATTCCACGTTAAACTGTAGGTCCTTCATTTCATCTCACAATCACCCTACCATTACACATTAGCTTAAGTGCGTATAACCCGAATGGGTAGTAAGACGCGGTGCTAATAATAATAACACATCTTCAAGTGCGGCGCTATAGCATAAATACCCCTCTCTATGCATATAGTAAATACAAGACATCTACCTAAAATCTAATGGAATGGGGCAGTTTTGCATATAAAACTGACCCATTCCATTCTGGTTTAGGTAGGTGTTGACCTGTTTTTAGAATAGCGCTGCACTTGAGGCGTAATAAGTCTGAATTATAACACAGCTCCTTTTCACAGAGTTTTAAAAAGTATGTTTCTTAAGGTTGAGATGCAGAGGACACGAGAATACGTAAGGGTTTTTGCAGTTTCATAGCAAATCCATTTTGGTCAAAAGAAATCAAATATTATTTCAGTACAAACATTAAAGTTTAACTTTCTTCACATCGTTACTTAAACCGTTGTTGAATATCTATCAAGAATGTCCTGGAATTTAATGATGATTTTCTTTCTTCATCAAAAAAGTTTGTCATATGATGCCACTATGATCATGACAGATATTCGACAATTGTTGATATTATCAGGCGAAAAAAAATATTAAGCCATATGTTTCTAATGAACCAATATTTAATTTAGTTTGTCAAAAGAAAAATGTTAAGGCAATTGGCCCTTTTCATTTGGCGTGGAAATGCAGAGCCATGGGAACAAACGCTTATCTTTAAGAATTTTTACTGTTTTGCAATTTTCTTTTCTAAAATAGCTTGTTTAAGAATATAAGTATGTTGATTAAGCTATACTGTATATTCACACCTCTTCTATAATTTTAACAGTGATCAAATATCAATAAAATTGACATTTTTCAATATAAAACTGCCGGCTTCATAACAAAAAATAAGAAAATGTAACAATTAATAAACATCGATACATTATCCTAGAAGGGGTGTTGAAAATATTAACGTAAACATTTCCCTCGTTCTCGAGAAAACTGATATTTCCAAACGTATTATTTTTCCACAAGACCTGCCCGGTAGCTAACGCCATCTACAGTTTCCATGATCCATCTGTTCTGGTTGATGCGGAAGGATACTTTGTTCGGTTGTGAATCCACACCACGCCTTTCACCCTCCCACCCTATATCCCACAAAATATGTTTTAGACTTGCACTCGATAGGGCCAAGAACCTTAATGTATAAACTACAAAAACACTGACCTTGTACTGCAATCCCTACAGCCCCAACTTAAGCCAGCATGTCAAATGTTAATGTTTTCCGAAATATGTAACTAATATTAATACCATATCATCTCGAAGATTGGTTAGCTCAGGGTCTATTCCCGCGCCTCCAGTCTCCTACAAGGAATGATCCGGGTTGGACGGAATGAATAAGAAGGGGAGTAAATGCAGATTTGAGGCCACCCTATGTCAGAGAAGGAGGGGCTAGACACAGCCACCAGAATAGTCTATCTTCTTCTCTCCCATTGTTGAGAAGAGAGTTAACCGATTTAACCCTCGCTTGTTCTCTTCTGCACAGATCTTTATCTAAAAACAGGGGGAGGGGGGGGGTGAGAAAGGGGGACTCATGAGTCTGAGAAGCGAGTCTCCGACATTTACATCCTCCCGGCTTTCAACATTTCCACAACGGATCAGTTCACAGCGTCCCCAGTGGTATAGTAGGGATCTCATGGGTAGGGGTGAATTGTGTGGCGAGCACGCCCGATTTCTAGGGTGCTCATCACACCTAGTCACTTTGACAACAAATATTACTCTATGGCAGAGGTCCCCAACCTTTTTGTACCTTAGAGCACATTCAAAACTAACGGTAAGTGCGGTGGGCACCACTCACTTTTTCAACTAAATTTATAGCCGAATATAATTCATAATGCAAATAACATACACACAAAAAAACATATTATTAAAAAAAATTGTGAGTTAAAATTATTTTTTTAATTTGCGTATAAAATAACGCAAATGGTACACGCGTAAAGTTAGTCCAAAACCAGTTTAAACAATTGAAACAATTTTCACCAAACCAAAATTCAATGTCAATAAATAAAAATAAAATACTGCTTTATTTACCTATTCAACAAGACCAAAATAAATAAACAAGGAAATATTTAACTACCCACCAACATGTTGGTGCTGAGGTACATTTTTAAAATATATATTTATTCTGTGTTTATTCAGTCAACAAAGCTGGATAGACCAATTTCAAGATATTTACAAAGGAAATAGGAAGTATTAACGTGGTATTAATGAGTATAATGATAGTTACGAGTAATAAAGTACACTTTGAAAATAAGCCGGCAAAGGAAGAGGAATGGGAGGGAGGGATTGAAAAGATGGGGAAGGGGGGGTTTCACTCACCAACTTCTTGAGAACAGCATACCTGGAGATAAGCAAAACTTGATTTTTGTTGTAATAGTGATATATTAAAATTATTAGTCAATATATTTCCAGTTGTGGTCAAAAAGTGGCGGGCAGACGCAAAAGTCTCAGCGGGTGCCATGGCTCCCGTGGGCATAGGGTTGGGGACCCCTGCTCTAAGGCTACGGACAAACACGACACTGGTAGCGGAGTTGAAAACGCAGAGCGGAGCTTACCATTCAAACATACAAAGAGCAATGACGACGATGGATTCACAGAGTTGGTTTCAGAGAGGAGATAGACGCGTGTATCAGAGCTGGTTTCAGAGAGGAGATAATCGCGTGTAGCGGAGCTGGTTTCAGAGAGGAGATAAACGCGTGTAGCGGAGCTAGTTTCAGAGAGGAGATAAACGCGTGTAGCAGAGCTGGTTTCAGAGAAGAGATAAACGCGTGTAGCAGAGCTGGTTGCAGAGCTGGTTTCAGAGAGGAGATAGACGCATGTAGCAGAGCTGGTTTCAGAGAGGAGATAGACGCGTGTAGCAGAGCTGGTTTCAGAGAGAAGATAGATGCGCGTAGCAGAGCTGGTTTCGGAGAGGAGATAGACGCGTGTATCAGAGCTGGTTTCAGAGAGGAGATAAACGCGTGTAGCGGAGCTGGTTTCAGAGAGGAGATAAACGCGTGTAGCTGAGCTGGTTTCAAAGAGGAGATAAATGCGTGTAGCAGAGTTGGTTTCAGAGAGGAGATAAACGCGTGTAGCAGAGCTTGTTTCAGAGAAGAGATAAACGCGTGTAGCAGAGCTGGTTTCAGAGAGGAGATAGACGCGTGTAGCAGAGCTGGTTTCAGAGAGAAGATAGATGCGCGTAGCAGAGCTGGTTTCAGAGAGGAGATAGACGCGTGTAGTAGAGCTGGTTTGAGAGAAGAGATAAACGCGTGTAGCAGAGCTGGTTTCAGAGAGAAGATAGACGCGCGTAGCAGAGCTGGTTTCAGAGAGAAGATATACGCGTGTAGCACAGCTGGTTTCAGAGAGGAGATAAACGCGTGTAGCAGAGCTGGTTTCAGAGAAGAGATAAACGCGTGTAGCAGAGCTGGTTGCAGAGCTGGTTTCAGAGAGGAGATAGACGCGTGTAGCAGAACTGGTTTAAGAGAAGAGATAAACGCGTGTAGCAGAGCTGGTTTCAGAGAGAAGATAGACGCGTGTATCAGAGCTGGTTTCAGAGAGGAGATAAACGCGTGTAGCAGAGCTGGTTTCGGAGAGGAGATAGACGCGTGTAGCAGAGCTGGTTTCAGAGAGAAAATAGACGCGTGTAGCAGAGCTGGTTTCGGAGAGGAGATAGACGCGTGTAGCAGAGCTGGTTTCAGAGAGAAAATAGACGCGTGTAGCAGAACTGGTTTCGGAGAGGAGATAGACGCGTGTTGCAGAGCTGGTTTCAGGGAGAAGATAGATGAGTGTAGCAGAGCTGGTTTCAGAGAGGAGATAGACGCGTGTAGCAGAGCTGGTTTCAGGGAGAAGATAGATGAGTGTAGCAGAGCTGGTTTCAGAGAGGAGATAGACGCGTGTTGCAGAGCTGGTTTCAGGGAGAAGATAGATGAGTGTAGCAGAGCTGGTTTCAGAGAGGAGATAGACGCGTGTTGCAGAGCTGGTTTCAGGGAGAAGATAGATGAGTGTAGCAGAGCTGGTTTCAGAGAGGAGATAGACGCGTGTTGCAGAGCTGGTTTCAGGGAGAAGATAGATGAGTGTAGCAGAGCTGGTTTCAAAGAGGAGATAGACGCGTGTTGCAGAGCTGGTTTCAGGAGAAGAGAGATGAGTGTAGCAGAGCTGGTTTCAGAGAGGAGATAGACGCGTGTAGCAGAGCTGGTTTCAGGGAGAAGATAGATGAGTGTAGCAGAGCTGGTTTCAGAGAGGAGATAGACGCGTGTTGCAGAGCTGGTTTCAGGGAGAAGATAGATGAGTGTAGCAGAGCTGGTTTCAGAGAGGAGATAGACGCGTGTAGCAGAGCTGGTTGCTGAGAGAAGATAGACGCGTGTAGCAGAGCTGGTTGCTGAGAGGAGATAAACGCGCGTAGCAGAGCTGGTTGCTGAGCGGACAATTAACTTTTGTGATTTGAGACGGGTTGAGGCAGATGGTATAATAATTTCTGTGAGTTATATTTATTGTGGTAAAATGATTCTGCTGAAATGTATGGTGAAATACTGATTTCTGAAGTTAACAGCAGAATTCCTCTTTGGCAGAACAATAAAGATAATAGAATATCAAAAGTATTTATTGACATCCTCGTATATTAAAAAAAAAAAGTTGATTATTTTCTAAGTTTTTCATATAAATGATAAAATTCTCTATAAACTTTTTGTTGTTCGTTTATTCCGTGGATTCAGTCTTATCTATGCAATGACTTATTAATACGAAATTTTAAAGCTGTATTTTCAGCTAATATCAAACCCTTGCTCGACATTTTGTGGCTGTTCAGATACCGAACAGATTTTTACACGTTCTGATATTCTGTGTGTTCCAGATTGCTCTCCACTTTCAGCTACCAGTGTCATCATGTGTGTCTCTAGCCTAAGGTGGGAGTAGGTAAGTGGTCGATTGCGTAAGAAGACCTCATCGTCATAAAGTGTCGATCTTTAACATTTTTCTAAACTTTCAAATAAATCAAGTACTTTGAAATATTATCTTGGTAGGATAAAACTACCTTGATCAGTTATAGTCGTTAATGTTATAAGACAATTAAATATTTTATATAAAAATGTACATCTTAGTTATTTATTTTATATGAAAAAAATACATAGGCTCTACAAATGTGGGAACATATGTATTTTAGGAAAGATTGAATCCATGAAATAGATAGATATACGATATGTATGGGAAAAAAATAAGGCAAATCAGCCGAATAGTGAAGAAATAATGGGTGATGGTGTAGTCTTCGATAGGTTTAAAAAAATTGAGTGGGGCCTAAAAAAGGTTGTATACCCCTGCCTTAGACCTCCCTCAGTTCTCACAATTGGTTAAGGTAAGCATGTAGGGAAAGCGAGAAAAAGACAATTTATTTGCAATTTTTATAGCAAAAAAAAAAAAGTCAGGTCAAAATAAGCAAACTACTGTTTCAGTACAAATATAAAGTTTACTTTTCTTCACATGTTGATATCAACAATAAATAAATACGAAATTTAAACAAAATTGTTTAAATAAATTTTGAGAAAACTGTTATTTTTTCCCCTCTATTTTCACAAGAAGGTAAGCCTCCCTTAATTTTAGGGTTGGATGGATGATTTTCAAAAAACCTTTTATTAATGTTCTTATGAAAACCCTAAATTCAAAGTTTTGGTCTTATCGGTAAAATTATTTCGGCTCTTGTCCCAGTAGCAGACAGAAAACATACAACATTGCAAAAACAAAAATCATTGTAGGGCTCAGGGGGTCATAAAACGTCGACATCCAACAAAATTATGAGTTAGTTTTTTTTTTAACGATCACAATACTTTCTCCTGCATAAAGAGTGCGATAAAGTAAAATTATAGCGAAGGGTTTTAAGTTTCTAAAAAATGGATCTTTTCTATATATGAGACAATCTAATAATAAGTTTTTCTCTGGACTGGCCTTTACTCTACCCCCCCCCCCCTCCACCTCCCTCCAACCGCTCATCCAAACCCCTTCATACCTTTTCCAGTAATGCGATTCGGCCTGTTTCAGTTGCTTAGCAACGGTACACAAATATATAAGTACCGTTCCAGAATCAGCCGGATAAAATTACATCGGAGATACCATTAAAATGATTAAACTCCACTTCAGCCAATTTACGTTAACATACTTAATCAACTAAACGGTTTTTTTTTACCCTCTTCTACTCCCCTTTTCTAACTTATTTTTCTCTCTGTCTATACTGTTACGTAGACATCTATTTTCCTTCTTTCGTTCTTTTCTACTATGACCCCGAAAATAGCTAGGATAACAAACACACAGTCCTTGTCTATTTTAAACATCTATGGTATAATGAATGGGTTCACTCACAAATACAACATTTCAGTACATATGATTTATAGTATATTTTGCTAAGCGGGTTTTATCTTAGCATGAATCACCTAATCACTCTAAGTAATTTAACACTTAGATGCCAATGTACAAAATAGAAAGAGAGGGAAGAAAATGAACAGTTTACCCTCTGAAGCCTCTTGTTTAACTATTGATAACACTTCCCCTATTCCTATGATGAGTATACACACTCATTCAATTATTTGTTCCCGGTTAGTATTGAATTGAGTTTCAAAATTTTCTTTTTATTATTTCTTATTCTAAATGGACATATGTTTTCACGGAATTTTTTTAATTTACACCCTGGTAGCAAAATTCCTACTGGCCATTTTCGTGAATTAGCTAAATAGCTTAAGTTGTTATAGACTATTAAAAAATACGTTTAGAAAATCAATTCAAGATTTAAAAAAATATTTCTGTAACCAAGACTATTTTTAGAGTTATTAAACTATTCTTTTTTCAAATGTTACATCTTTAAAACCTGTCGAATAAAACGTAATTGCAGTAACATGGAAAATCCTACCTTGAATTGCTGCTACGTCACAGGGAGGCAAACAATTAGTATAAAGATTTTTTTTGTCAAACTTTAGGACTATTATTTAAGTGTTTACAAACATTAACAAATATTTTAAAAAACTGTTGTTTTTTTTGTCACTGCGTCTTAATAACCGTTTGGGCTGTAGGTATTTGAAATACTTAAGCTAATGTAGTAGGAATGAGGAAGGCTGGATACAAAATAATTGTACCGCATTTACATGGTGGGAGAGTTGAAAAAAAATTGAGAAAACCACTCTTGATAAATTCAACAGTTATATGAACTCCGGTCTCCCTGTCATCGGCAGAGCAGTCCATTGCGAGATCTACTGAGGTGGGTCTACTTTTTTTTTATATATAAAGCTGGTTTAAACTCCATGTACAGTTGATTAGCGTCTTGTCCCATTTTAGTTATAAGGGAAAACATTTAAAGCTCTGAATAGTTTTATACCCTTTTGTGATTGGGAACAAATTCCAATTTCACACTCAAATATGGTTGTTGTCCCTTTGACGGGAATCGATCTTATGACCTTTAGATCAGTAGGAGAGTTGGCGGTATTTAAACTTTTTATGACCTCTGATATTTTGTGCCATTGTATGTACGCAAGCAGATACTATTGAGATTACTGTCTCCCTATATCTGTATGACAGAATAATCAATAGAATCCAAGAAGAAGAAGAGGGAGAGAAAAACTTTATTTTTACCTTCTTTATATAAAACTTCAATCTTCTGTGGAGATCAGAATATTCTTCTATTACGTTCTACCGATTTTCTTTTCCCCTCTTTCATGAAAATTCCAATTTTCTATTTTCTCGCTTTTTTATATATATATATATATATATATATATATATATATATATATATATTCTCTCCACCCCTTTTATTATTTCATATCTATGTTCCTTTGCGTTCGTTCTCAACTTTATCCTCCCAACACCCAATCCTCTTTCTTTTATATTTTATTTTTTCACGCGTCTTCTATCTAGTTTTCTCCATTTATTTCATACCATTCTACAGAGTAATCGTAGATTTCCGCTACGGTTAGTTACTTTCTGTATACTCTAAAGGCGTTGAATTCCACGAAACTTGAGTTTTGTTATCTCGTTTAACTCATGCTTTAAGTATTAAGATGACCGCACAAAAAGAGAGGTTTGCTGGCAAAGATAAATATTGTACATAATCTGTATCAGATTTTATAATACTAATAATAACCCACACCAGTGGCCAAATGATCTAAGGCATCATTCCCACGTTAGACTGGCCTGATAATCACAGGGTGACCGGGGTTCAAGTTATGGCCGGTTGGAGCATGCGTGATCTCTTAAGTGTGGGGCCAGGACAAAGCTTACCAATAATGATTTTTTTTTTCTATCTCACCATGTGTTAATATATTAAATTAAATTCATTTAAGTTTTCCTAGTTTTTAAAAATCACTATGATTACAAAATCTTTTTTTTATTTGCCATTCACCTACATAAAATATAGTAATTTGGGTAATGTGCTCTTTACAGATTAATTTCAAATCTCTTTCCCCCTTGCGCTTTTAATGAAGAAAACGGAGTTTTATGTAAAGAATCTACTTTATTCATTTTAATTAATGATTTCTACACTCCACCTTACTTCTAGGGTCTTAACACATACTTAAAAATAGACACATAAACGCAAACACAAAATATAGACTAAATTTATTGCATAGTAGGCCCACTCAGGCTGGCCCTAATCACGAGTGTAAATCTCACACTGGAAGGGTTGGGAGGAGGGGGGGGGAGTGATTGATAATGAGATACGGTTCACACTGGGATTTCTGAGCGGGCCTTATCAAATCTGGCCCAAGGCAGCTTCTATATTCAGTCACTAGAGCACTGGCAGTCTCCCTTCGTAACGTTTAGATTTCTGAGCGGGCCTTGTCAAATCTGGCCCAAGGCAGCTTCTATATTCAGTCACTAGAGCACAGGCAGTCTCCTCTCGTAACGTTTGGATTTCTGAGCGGGCCTTGTCAAATCTGGCCCAAGGCAGCTTCTATATTCAGTCACTAAAGCACTGGCAGTCTCCTCTCGTAACGTTTAGATTTCTGAGCGGGCCTTGTCAAATCTGGCCCAAGGAAGCTTCTATATTCAGTCACTAAAGCACTGGCAGTCTCCTCTCGTAACGTTTAGATTTCTGAGCGGGCCTTGTCAAATCTGGCCCAAGGCAGCTTCTATATTCAGTCACTAAAGCACTGGCAGTCTCCTCTCGTAACGTTTAGATTTCTGAGCGGGCCTTGTCAAATCTGGCCCAAGGCAGCTTCTATATTCAGTCACTAAAGCACTGGCAGTCTCCTCTCGTAACGTTTAGATTTCTGAGCGGGCCTTGTCAAATCTGGCCCAAGGCAGCTTCTATATTCAGTCACTAAAGCACTGGCAGTCTCCTCTCGTAACGTTTAGATTTCTGAGCGGGCCTTGTCAAATCTGGCCCAAGGCAGCTTCTATATTCAGTCACTAAAGCACTGGCAGTCTCTTCTCGTAACGTTTGGATTTCTGAGCGGGCCTTGTCAAATCTGGCCCAAGGCAGCTTCTATATTCAGTCACTAAAGCACTGGCAGTCTCTTCTCGTAACGTTTGGATTTCTGAGCGGGCCTTGTCAAATCTGGCCCAAGGCAGCTTCTATATTCAGTCACTAAAGCACTGGCAGTCTCCTCTCGTAACGTTTAGATTTCTGAGCGGGCCTTGTCAAATCTGGCCCAAGGCAGCTTCTATATTCAGTCACTAAAGCACTGGCAGTCTCTTCTCGTAACGTTTGGATTTCTGAGCGGGCCTTGTCAAATCTGGCCCAAGGCAGCTTCTATATTCAGTCACTAAAGCACTGGCAGTCTCTTCTCGTAACGTTTGGATTTCTGAGCGGGCCTTGTCAAATCTGGCCCAAGGCAGCTTCTATATTCAGTCACTAAAGCACTGGCAGTCTCTTCTCGTAACGTTTGGATTTCTGAGCGGGCCTTGTCAAATCTGGCCCAAGGCAGCTTCTATATTCAGTCACTTGAGCACAGGCAGTCTCCTCTCGTAACGTTGGGATTTCTGAGCGGGCCTTGTCAAATCTGGCCCAAGGCAGCTTCTATATTCAGTCACTAAAGCACTGGCAGTCTCTTCTCGTAACGTTTGGATTTCTGAGCGGGCCTTGTCAAATCTGGCCCAAGGCAGCTTCTATATTCAGTCACTAGAGCACTGGCAGTCTCCTCTTGTAACGTTTGGAACGAGGAATGAATAATATTGACTGGAATAATATATAGATAATCCGATAACCCAATGCGTGTAGAGAATGGTGCTCGACTTTATTTCATGTTTTTTTTTTCAAAAATATTTTATAGAATAAAAAGAAAGAAAGAAATAACTATTATTTTGTTAAAAAAAAGTTGGAAGAATGTTGGTTGGACTCTGTGGCCCCTAAGGACAGGCCCTTGAATGAGAGTAGTTTTTTCCTAAATGGTTTTCCACTCTCCTTCAAAGCAAATGTGAGTAGGTTATCTCTAAAACGCTTCTTTCCTCTTCCCTCCACATTAGAGTAATTATCATATATTATGCTTATTACCTCAACAGGTAAATAAGACGCGGTGATAAAAAAAATTATAAGTACTGTAAACCTAATTTCACTCGGTAACGCATATGTCTCCCAAACCAAAGGGTCCCAAATTCGATTCATAGCATGGCCAAAAAAAAATATTATCACAGTGAGACACTAACGATTAGGGGACCAGGCGCTGTATCTACTCTAGAATTAAGTTAATTTGTGGGTAGTGTGCTGTAAGTTCAACCAATTTCTATTGAACACTAATCCAAATAAAAAGAAAATACATATTATACCGGCATTTATGAGCATATCAAATGGTGGCCACATGATCTAAGGCGTCAATCTATTTTTAAACTGGCCTGTTGATGACAAGATTAGGGTTAGAATCCTGATCTGGTATAATAAGGGTGGTTTTTACTAAAATAATTTGAGATATGAAATTATTTATCGTTACAAATCTGTAGGTCTCTTAGTAATACAAATATTTTATAAGAAGCATATTTTTATAAAACCAATAACTTTCAAGTTTAAAGTATATATATATATATATATATTTTTAACTTTTCGAACACATAAGGTAAAATTATTGCGACCGCAAAAGTAAATCTAACCTGAAATGTTGTTGGATGTTGACGTCTCAAGACCCGCTAAACCCTAAAAAGTGGTCTTTGTAATTATATCTGTCTGTGTGTCTTTTTAAATTTAAAATTAAGAGTAGTTTAAAAAAAAGGGCGAAAAGAGAAAACATCGATTTTCTCAAAATCTACTATAACGATTTTGATTAAAATTCGTATCTAGGTGTTGATTAAGATTATAAATAAACTGGCTATTTTCATTTTACCATGAAAATGAATTTTAGGGTACCTTACAGAAGCGGAAATCTCCGTATCTCCGCAAATATTTGAGATACTAAATAACTTATCATTGAAAGATTGTGGTACTTTTAAAAATAAAAAACTTTTATATGAAATATATTTTTATAAATCCAACAGTTTCTGAGATATTCACACATATATTAATACTATTTTGTGAGTTTTAGTTGTAAAGATATACTAATAATGTTTTAACGCAATAATTCTATAATGCCATAGAGTAATTAAATATAAGTAAGTCTCTAAAAGTTTATGTGGTTTTTCCTTAAACCACTTAGGAGAAATGTTTGTACAACAATGATCTATATCCATTTTAGACTCAATAGTGAATATTTACATTTTTTATTGGTCAAAATTTATAAATGAGGCAAATATTCATGCCATCGCATTGCTATTAAATTCACCTAATAAAATGTCAAAAATTTAACCGGAAGTTGAAATTTTAATACGAAGTGTTGACCTTTGTGGACCCAATATTGACCTTTTATATCGGTCCAAACATACAAATGAGGACATTAATTCTTTAAAAACAAAATTATAAAATTTAAAACTGGGACTAAAAAAAAGTTTTAGATAAGTATTGTGCAATTTATGCCTGGGGTTGCTAGTGCATATTATTTCTTTCACATATATTACGAGTATTGAGTAAGTATCTTCATTTTCAAACAATAGAGCTAGAGAGTCGGTGCTGAGTTCTGTAATATTTATTTGTGGTTAATATTGATAATATTTTATTTTATTGTTAGCGTTATTTCATGGGTACTAATATTACAGTAAAGCGTCGATAGTTCGGACTAGTTGGGGATCGATCCATCCCGGAATATTAATTTGTTTGGATTTTAGAAATAACATTAACTATAGGAAAAAATAAAATATATGTAAGTTATTAATAAGCACCACATCTTACTACCCTTTTGGGTTATACGTACTTACGCTATTGTTTAATGATAGGGTGATTGTGAAATGAAATGGAGGACCTACAGTTTACCGTGGAATCCGAACCATGGGGGAGGCCTGGTATTCCACACATTCACAAGTTGTGATTAATACACTTCTTGTCAGAGGTTAAGGAAGGGTATGGAAATCAGATAAATCTATGTTTGGACCAAGGATTGAACCCTGGACCCTCAGCACAGAAGTCCGACACTTTACTCTTAAATCACCAGGTGAACAAAAAATACTTAAACATCGACGAGATATTCAGAAAATCTCTTTGCTAAGTTAGAAATATTTTCAATCTATCTAAACAACAAATTACACATTTTTTTTTTGTTTTTAAATATTACTAGTTCTGAAGGAATATAATAAGTCAAAAATCTAACAACGAAAAAAGTCTCTAATTTTTTTGACAAAGTTTTTTGGTGGCCATGTCACTGTTATTAACATAACTGTGTTTTTTTTAAAGGTGACCTGGTGGTCTAGGGGCGGCTAGATGTCATATTTCTGTGCTGGGGGTCCAGGATTCAATCCTCGGTCCCGGCACAGATTCATCTGATTACCAAACCCTTCCTTCACCTCTGACAATACGTGTATTAATCACAACTTGTGAATGTGTGGAATGCCAAGCCTCCACCGTGGTTCGGATCCCACGTTAAACTGTAGGTCCTCCATTTTATCTCACAATCACATTACATTACACATTAGTGTAAGTTCGTATAACCCGAACGGTTTTTAAGACGTGGTGCTAATAATAATATAATAATAATAATAATAATAATAATAATAATAATAATAATAATAATAATAATAATAATAATAATAATATTTTTTTTAATAATATTTTACTTATTGAAACGGATTACCGATGATCCGGAATTTTTACGTCTGAATTACTTTTTTTTTACATTCATCACTGTTTCCAGCCTCTGAGCTGGGTCAGTTTTTTTTTATTCAAGCCATATATTTTCCACTACGGGCTTGCTAGTCTTGTCGTAGCTTCATATACTTTATAATCTAACTTAATACTAGGACAGTCACAACATCCAGATCCTGACGGTTAACGTGTCACTCTTAAACCAAACAAACACAAAATTCACCAATGATAGACCCGGGACCCTTAGCTCGGTAGTAGGACACGCAACCGACTGAGCTAACGTGTCGGATCGACGCTCTACTATATTTATCAAACGTGTAAGTTGCAAATCACATGACTTGACATAATACAAAGAATATAAAATTCGATTTAGTATATTTTAGTTATGTCAGAGAAAATCTTTATCGTCTGAATCCAGCTGTACTTACCTCCCGACGGCCCCTCCCCCCTCCCCCACATATCGCATCTCATATAGGTAGGAACATAAATTTCATATCGTCTAGTTTCCCTGTGACAAAGAGGTTGTGAATCAAATCCCGACTGGTTATACTGTGGTGGCATTTTTTATATTTTGGTTTCCTACTCAGTTCCACACAGATCCAGGTACATTTCCTCTAGATTCCACCTTCTTTATACCTCATAAGTTATTATATCTAAATGCTGATGGACCGGAAGGGGTTGTAAGATGTGGTGCATAAAAAAACTTTATCTAGACACAACATTTTTAACAGCCAACGAAAGTGGCTCAAGTTTTTTTTTCTCGCGTCATGATTATTCTTTGTTTTTGTGTGTGTGTGTGTGTGTTGTGTGTATGTTTTTTGTGTTATTTTGTTTTTCCTATCTCCTAGTTTCCTCGAAAGCCTCTCTTCTCCTGCGCTTTACTCCACCACCTTGCTTGCTCCATGAGTGCCATTGATCGAGCTCCGAAAAGAGCGAGTATCTTCTGTCCTTCTCGCACTACAGCCATCTAGGCCCGAGCCAGGCTGGTGCGTTGCCATAGCAACCAGAAAGTCAATCTGCCTGCAGTGAGACGGGGCCGGTTCTTGCCTGTTCTGTTACGTAGAAAAAGGGGTGGGAGGGGGGTATGGTCACGCGCAAAACTTCTTTTTCACAGTTGTTAAATCAACACTTAATAAAAAAGAAAACATTAATCAATAGTGTTTATTTACGACGCCGCCAACTCAATTTATATTGTGAACTAAACAGTCTAAGCACTATCAATCTAAGACGTCAATGTACAAAATAGAAAGAGAACAAATAGACAGAGAAGTTCACCCTACGAGATCTCTAATCTATGTACCAATAGCAATTTCCCCAGTGGCAGCTCGTGTATAGGCACTGCGTAACTGCAGCACCCCCTATTTCCACTTGATATTATCGATAACATTTAATCTAATGAGTCCTTTTTTCTTTAATTCTTTATTTATTTTTGTAGTACAATATATATTCATTAAGCTTAATGTCAGTACCTCAGTAGCCATCCCACAGTTTAAGGAAAAGATACAAAAATATTTGTATGGAACTGTGCGCTTCACAGTGCCGGCGACGTGGTGTTTGACTGTTGTGCGCATACACACATAGGAGGTTGGTGTGGAGGGAGTCGGGATTGCCAGGTAGAAAGAGCACTGTTGCTCTCGCAGTGCTGGCTCTGACGTGATGGCGGAAGGAATTTTTTTTTTACTCAGCGTGTGTTGTGCTTAAAACCGTGTACCAACTTATTGAATGTGATAAAGTGTAGAAGAGTGTATAATTAGATTATTATTCTGCTTCCAGCTATTCTATTTGATTTTTATTTGTTCTTTTATTTGAAAAAAAGACTAAATGCGCTTGCAGTACTTTCAATGGAGAAAAATTTCCTCAATTGTCATCCAGAGATCAAGGAGAAAATTACTGATCTTTTTGCGCAAATTAAAACAAGAAGAATGGATTTCATTTTTAAATGAATAGATCAAGCTTGAACAGTAACAATTTAGGTTAAAATAAGTAAAACAATTTTTTGTTAAGATTTTATCAAGTTCCTGAGTAAATCTTTCTTTTTACATATATTTTTTCTTTAATACAATTTTAAAACAAAGGCTAATTCTAGCTAGAAGCTTCCACTGATTATTCCCTCTTTCTCTGACGAGGATAAACATACACTCAACAATTATGCGCCTGGACAACATCGACTTGCATTTAAAAACTACCTTTTTCTTGTATGTTATTCCAAAAAGAAATATTACTTTACGGATTTTTAAAATCTTCTTCCTTACAGAAATATTCCTACTTGATATTTTCATGCATAAACCAACTTGTCTGAGCTGTAAACGATCTATAAGAAAAACCACGCATATACCAAATTGTCTGAGTTGTAAATGATCTATAAGAAAAACCATGCATAAACCAAATTGTCTGAGTTGTAAACGATCTATAATAAAAACCATGCATAAAACAAATTGTCTGAGTTGTAAACGATCTATAAGAAAAATCATACTTAAACCAAATTGTCTGAGTTGTAAATTGTCTGAGTTGTAAACGACCTATAAGAAAAACCATGCATAAACCAAATTGTCTGAGTTGTAAACGATCTATAAGAAAAACCATGCATTTACCAAATTGTCTGAATTGTAAACGATCTATAAGAAAAACCATGCATAAACCAAATTGTCTGAGTTGTAAACGATCTATAAGAAAAACCATGCATAAACCAAATTTTCTGAGTTGTAAACGATCTATAAGAAAAACCATGTATTTACCAAATTGTCTGAGTTGTAAACGATATATAAGAAAAACCATGCATAAACTAAATCGTCTGAGTTCTAAGTGATCTATAAGAAAAACCATGCATAAATCAAATTGTCTGAGTTGTAAACGATCTATAAGAAAAACCATGCATAAACCAAATTGACTGAGCTGTAAATGATCTATAAGAAAAACCCTGCATAAACCAAATGGTCTGAGTTATAAACGATCTATAAGAAAAACCATGCATATACCAAATTGTCTGAGTTGTAAATTGTTTGAGTTGTAAACGACCTATAAAAAAACCATGCATAAACCAAATTGTCTGAGTTGTAAACGATCTATAAGAAAAACCATGCATAAACCAAATTTTCTGAGTTGTAAACGATCTATAAGAAAAACCATGCATAAACAAAATTGTCTGAGTTGTAAACGATCTATAAGAAAAACAATGCATAAACCAAATTGTTTGAGTTGTAAACGATCTATAAGAAACACCATGCATAAACCAAATTGTCTGAGTTGTAAACGATCTATAGGAAAAACCATGCATAGACAAAAATTTTTGAGTTGTATACAATCTATAAGAAAAACCATGCCTAAACCAAATTGTCTGAGCTGTAAACGATCTATAAGAAAAACCATGCATAAACCAAATTGTCTGAGTTGTAAACGATCTATAAGAAAAACCATGCATAAACCAAATTGTCTGAGCTGTAAACGATCTATAAGAAATACCCTGCATAAACCAAATAGTCTGAGTTGTAAACGATCTATAAGAAAAAAGTTGCTAAAAAGACTAATTAAAGATCAAAAATATAGTTTTATGACAATGTTTGACTACGTTTAGAATTTTTTTAAAGATTTTTTTTGTTTCAAACCTATATCTTTAAAACCCATTGAATAAAACGTAAATACATTAAGAGGTGAAATTATATCTTGACTTGCCACTACGTCACAAGTAGGCAACATCATTAACTATTATTTTAATTGCCATCTATGTATGAAATTGTGTGTGCATATTTCTTTGTACCACGTCTTACTACCCATCTAAGCTATTAATCAAATATAAAGTAAGAAGATAATTTAGAGGATATGAATTTGCCTGTGTATTGAAGACGGGAAGTTATAAAATAATTGAAGGAAAAATAACTTAAGAAGGTTGATTTAATCAGAATTTTTTAAATATTTTTGATAGTTATTATAAATCCTGATGAATGATTCAGAAAAGTAACATATGATCTAATATTAATTTAGTAAGAAATTAGTGAGGAATGTACAGTTTTTTTTATGTTGTAATAAGTAATTTCTTGTAAATTTTGTGTTGTAGGGTTAAGTAATTCTGATTAAATTAAATGATGGTCACATATTTAGTGTAAACAGAAGCCATAATTTAGTTAGTAAATTAATAAAAACAGACCCTAGATTACGTAGTTTTGTTTAATTTCTAATTCAATAGCAGGAGAGATAATAAATACTCGATATTTTAACGAAAAAGTCAAAGATATTTGAATTAAATAAATATATTTATACAGCACCACAGCAAAGTGGCTGTGTGGATATAATTAAATTGGCCTATGTTTAGAGTACAGTTACTACTTATATTTTATGTATAAACTTAAAAAGAGTGAAGATAGATAAACCTTTTTATTTACAATGGTTTCTAATAATCTGATTCGTATATATGTGGATTAGACACATTTCTAGAATTTTAAAAGGTGGAACGAATTTTATTTACTCACATTGCCAATAATTTGTTGATTAAAAAAAAAAAAAAAAAAAAAAAAAAGACACCTAGAAGAAACTCGTCTAAGTGTAGTTTTAGGGGTGTGAAGTAGGGTTTATTCAATGTCATTAAATTGTTATCAAGAAATTTGTTTCTTTAGCCTTTATAATTTCCTAAACAATACATATAAAATTTGGATTCGATAAAACTATGGTTAAGCTCAACTTTAAAAATTAATACTATTCAAGAAATTTGCAATCGTTAGCTCTGATCTAAAGTAAAATGTATTTAATTGTTTAATAACTAAATCCATAAAAAAGAATAACCGAAATCTTCCTCTTTATAACTTTTAAAGAACAATTTGGAACACCTAATCTAGATATTAAGAAGCCATGTTATGTATGTTTGTCTGTCCAGAGTTTTTTTCAAACTTCCCGATAGCCTACAAAGTTGAAAATTCATGCACTGCTTACTTAAGTAATGTAGTTACCACCTAAAATTCTTTAAAACTGTTTTTTTAAGGGGATACTTAGTAAATTGCTATCATTTTGCTACAATTATAGATATACCATCAATGGCCCAGTTTCATAGTCAGACTTATTACGCGTCAAGTGTGGTGCTACACGAAATACAAGATGGCAACTACCTAGACCGGAATGGAATGGGCCAGTTTAGTACGCAAAGCAAGCCTATTTCATCCGAGTTTAGGTAGATGTCGTCTCGGATTTATTACAGCACCGCACTTAAAACGTATTAAGTCTGATTATGAAATTGACCCATAGTTTTGACTTATGAAACATGCCATCTTTTGAGAACAATCCAAAACTTGAAAGTAAAAATAATTCTGATAATCTCTCAGAGTTATGGACACAAATCAAGCTACCTTCTATTTTGAAAAATCTACAAATATATCAAAACAAGAAACAGACTTCACTTAAAATATGACAGTGCGGATATAAAATTGGTCTTCAACAGTATTTTTGTCTTTCCCGCCGAAACGACTACTTTTTATTCTTCCCAACCTACTTGACGAGCAACCACATCTTCGGCTCTCTCTTTCGCGTATGTCCGCCACCATTCGGCTTGAACCATAAAACAAGGCTGAAAGATGAGACAGATGATGAAATATGGGACGCGTGGTTTGCTGGGCATGGTAAACTTTGGAATGACATAAGTTACCGTTGGTTCGCTCCGTTCTCTTTGAACACTAACTTCAACAAGTTTTTAGCATAATCGATACAAAAACATAAATTAATCTTCTCTTCGGATGTTTTATTCAGAAGCTATTTAATAAAATGATAAATGGAGTAAGGATGGTGAAGGTACTTTATGGCATAAAGTGTACCCCCATTTCAAACATTTTTTTACTGTATTAGAATGTGGTCATGTGTTTCTAAATTATTTACCTGTATTGGGTTGAGCAACTACGATAAAAACACCAGATTTTCAAATTTTAAATTTGGAAAAGATCTTGAATTTTATTTCATTCCAATTCAAGGGGTATATAAGTAATAAAAACTTTTTTTAAATACTTTTGTCTTAGCACATTAATACTTAATCTAGTAATGGCTTACTACCTGAAGACAAGATTTAGGAAGTCTGCTTAGAGTAAGTGCACCCGCATTTGTGTGATAAAAAAACACAAGAAACTCCACTGTGAGAATAAAAGTGGGAAGCCCCCTTTGGTTAGTAAGCTCTTGTGTAACCACACAGGTGGGCACGCAAACTGAGGAGTCAGCTTCGTCTTGATTTTTTGGGGAAATTGAGGCAAAGCTTTGAATACCAGACCTGTGTCTTAGGGTGTTTTTTTCCTAAATTATTTACTAATCACCCTCACAAAAAATGTGAGTACATTTTCTCTAAATTCTACCTTTCTCATTCTTATCCAATTGTTGTAAAAGTATGGATAGTCTGAATGGGTGGTTAGATGTGGTACATTAATAAATAAATAAATAAATAAAAGTGCCCTTGTTTTAAATGTAAAAGCAATAGTAATAATATCCTAAATAAATATAACTTGAGTCAAGGGCAGTGTTTTTCTATTTTTATAGCAACATTATTTTTGGCCATGATTAAAATATTGCTCTAGTAAGAACATAAAGTTTAGTTTTATACACGAGGTGATATCAACAATCTTGATTATCTGTAATGGACTTAGCAAAATTTGGATAGACCTTTCGAAGTGAAGAAAATATAGCTACATGTATCTACTTGAACAATATTTTATTTGTTAAGAAAAAAAGTTTTTTTATGTAAAAAAAAAAACACTTCAAAATTACCTTAACTAGTCCACCCTTTCACTCCACCTGAATAACTTTATTTTAGAACTTATCTAAAGAATAAAGTAGTATCGAAAGAGGAAAAAATGGCTGTTTATAAAAATGTGTTGATTTCAACATTGTTTTATGTATGTGAATCGTGGGTTTGTCAGAAAAAACACGAGTGAAAGTTTAATAGGTTTAGAATTAGTTATCTAGGAGATATAAAAAATTTTATGGACAGAGTCAGTTATGAATGGGTTCTGAAGGAGTGAGGTTTCAAATTAAATTCGGTAGGTTAATATGAAAGAAGTGTCTTACTTTGGTTTATGCATGTTGAGAGGATGGGTGTGGCTCAAGCTACGAAGCAAATATATGAAGGTAGAGTGTATAGATACAAAGAAAGGGTTAGGCCATGTAACATGTGGCTAGATGTAGATGAGTGAGTGAAAAAGAGATACATTAAAAGTTTTAAGAATAAATGATCATTCATAACTCTGTGTATGGATGTTGTTGAAGCGAGGGGAGTATGCAAAGATAGAGAAGTATTGAGAAAGATAGTGAGGATGGATTAAGTACAGAGTTGTTTCTTTGAGCTATTTGCATGGTATTTTGCCTACCCCGTAAGGGAATGGCGTGATTATGTATGTATGTATGTATGTATGTATGTATGTATGCATTATATGTATCTATGTATGTATGTATGTATCTATGTATGTATGTATGTATGTATGTATGCATTTATGTATCTATGTATGTATGTATCTATGTATGTATGTATGTAGATGTATGTATGTATGTAATGTATGTATGTATGTATGTATGTATGTATGTTATGTATGTATAATGTATGTATGTATGATCATGTATGTATGTATGTATGTATGATTTATGTATGTATGTATGTATGTATGTATCTATGTATGTATGTATGTATGTATGTATGTATGTATATATGTATGTATGCATGTATGTATGTATGTATGTATGTATGTATGTATGTATGTATGTATTATGTATGTATGCATTTATGTATGTATGTATGTATGTATCTATGTATGTATGTATGTTGTTATGTAGTGTATGTATGTATGTATGTAGTATATATGTTTAGTATGTATGTATGTATATTATGTATGCATGCATGATGTATGTATGTATGTATGTATGTATGTATGCATTTATGTATGTATGTATGTATGTATGTATGTATGTATGTATGTATGTATGTATGTATGTATGTATGTATGTATGCATGTATGTATGTATGTATGTATGTATGTATGTATGTATGTATGTATGTATGTATGTATTATGTATGTATGTATGTATGTATGTATGTATGTATGTATGTATGTATGTATGTATGATATGTCATGCATATGTGTATGTATGTATGTATGTATGTATGTATGTATGTATGTATGTATGTATGTATGTATGTATAATGTATGCATGCATGTATGTATGTTATGTATGTATATGATGATGTATGTATGTATGTAGTATGTATGTATGTAGTATGTATTATGTATGTATATATGTATGTATGTATGTATACATGCATGCATGTGTGTATGTATGTATGTATCTATCTATGAATGTATGTATGTATGTATGTAAATAAAAGGCGTAGAGAAAACTTTTAACGAGTTCCTTGGTATTCTCTATCCTCCCAACAAAACTATTGCAGGGAGTGTGAGATGTCAGTGAGAGAGCCAGCGAGGCCGAGCAGTTTAACGAGGTCTTGGAGTAATAGGTTGCTCTCTCCTCCTCACCTCACCTCACCTTGCTCTCATTGTACCGTACAAAACATTGCTAAGAGACACTTAGGCAGGGATGAACAAAAAAAAATCAATTCAAAAAACTTATAAGGGACATAGATACCATTCATTTTACTTAGCACCACGTTTTATCAACCCGTTTGGATTGTACGCATCTGTACTAATTAGGCTAATAGATCCAAAATGAGGGAAGCTGAATTCAGAGGAAGTGTGTCGGAATTTGTGTGGAGAGAGAGAGAAAGAGTGAAAAACCATTTAAAAAAAAAAAAATCCGATACACCCGACCAGGATATGATCCCCGATATCCCGTCATTGGCAGTGCAGTCTATTTAAAGAGGAATCTGCTTCAGTGGCCACGTGGTCCAACGCGTCACTCTGGAAGTAGACTAGACTACCAATGCCGGATAAATCAAGGTTCGATTCTCGGTCGAGTGTACTAAGGGTGGATTTTCCTAAATGGTTTTACACTTTTCCTCCACGCAAATTCGGGGGAATTTCCTAAAAGTATAGCCTTCATAATCCCTTAGGATATTAGCGTAATTAGTACATAAGCTGATTACCTAAATGGGTAGTAAGACGTGGTGGTAGGAAATAAAAATATATATTACGAGAGTGAAGTCTTTTAGACCATTTGACCACCGATGTGACGTCTTGGCATTGCCTTTCCCAAGTTTGAAGATAAAATCATATAAGCAAGCGCATGACTTACAAACTGATTTAATCTTAATAAAACACACCTAAGCAATGTTGGCAGTGATTGTCTACAATATTTTGGGGTCACGGGTTCAATTACCGGTAGAGACAAACTTTTTTTTCCCCCATTACGTCTTACAATCTGTATGGAATAAAGACACAATTACACAAATAATATAGATATAAGGTAGATAAAATTAAGAAGAAATTAAAGCTCATTTACGAGGAGGTAGAGTGTAAAAACATTCAGGTATAATCACCCTCAATACACCTAACCGTGGATATAACCCTAACCTACCGTCACCGGAAAGCCAGGATAGATGAACTTGACATACAGAATAACGTGCCAACAGATTTGGGATCGAGGCCTTATGGACTGTTTATCCACAACACATCGTAAGCGCAAGGCTAGATCAAATAGTGTACGACCAGCAAAATTACTTAACTTTAGATCAACACACCCTAAGCCAGTCAGTAAATATCTAAACTGGTCAAAAGTACACTGAATCATGATCTGTTAAGGATACTATTGGGATATTAATAAGTTCTCTTTCATTGGAATGATAGCACTGGCGTTAAAAAACCTTTGATCGGTTCTTTATTTGTGTGTCCGGTGACCTGGTGGTCTAGGGGGTAAGGTGTCAGACTTCTGTGCCGAGGGGTCCGAGGTTCAATCCTCGGTCCCAGCACAGATCTATCTGATTACCAAAGCCTTCCTTCACCTCTGACAAGGCGTGTATTGATCACAACTTGTGAATGTGAGGAATGCCAGGCCTCCACCGTGGTTCGGATTCCACGTTAAACTGTAGGTCCTCCATTTCATCTCACAATCACCCTATCCTTACACATTAGCGTAAGTACGTATAACCCGAACGGGTAGTAAGACCCGGTGCTAATAATAATAATAATAATAATAATAATAATAATAATAATAATAATATTTGTGTATGTGTGTAAAGTGCACCTCACCACATACGATTTATCCGTATATTTATTTGATTTTGGCTAGGATCTGAGAAGATAATATTGAGCTACATTTGAGTGGTGATAGATTGGGAAACCATTTAGTGAAAACCACTCTCAGTGCACGCTACAGTCTTTTGGGAGAGTGATGCTTTCACTGATGTCACTGTTGTGTCTTCAGAAACAGATAAATATTAGATCCTGAGTCAGCATTTATAATGATCTCCGTATCTTTCTTGCCTCAGCCACATCAAGTTTATAACTAAAGACTTTGAGCCGGTTGGGATTTGAACTAATGACACCTCAGTGGCTGTATCTACACAGGGCAAGATATAAAAATAGTGCAGTGTTCCACCACTTTTTAAGTTGACAGTACACTTAAGGTTAGAGTGTAGGAAACGTGAGAATAGGTCCGTGTTTTTGCAGTTTTTATATCTAAAACGTATTTTAGGTCAAAATAGATCAATTATTGCTTCAGTATAAAAATAGAATTTAATTCTCTTCACATGGTGACATCTGCAGTTGTTGAATATCGTCAAGAGTGTCCTAGAATTAATAATATTATTATTATTATTAGTACCGCGTCTTACTACCCATTCGGGTTATACGCACTTACGCTAATGTGTAATGGTAGGTGATTGTGAGATGAAATGAAGGACCTACAGTTTAAAGTGGAATCCGAACCACGGTGGAGGCCTGGCATAATTAATAATAATATTAATATTTATCACCGCGTCTTACTACCCGTTGGGTTATACGCTCTAAGTACTAATTACGTTAGTGGATTTAGGAATTGGGAAGGTTGAATTAGAAGAAGTGAACCCGCATTTGCGTGGAGGGAGAGTGGAAATCTATTTAGGAAAAACCACCCCCAGTTCACCCGACCGATATTCGAACCTCGATCTCCCCGTCCTCAGTAGTCAAGCTCAACACGACAAGCGCGTTAGCCAACTACACCACCGAGACGGGTTGTCCTAGAATTTAGTGACCACTTTTTCTCTTATTTAGAAAGTTTCTCATCTAATGCCGCTATGCTTATGACAGATATTCAACAACTGTTGATATCACCATGTAAAATAAAATATACTATATGTTTCTACTGGAGCAATATTTTATTTATTTTGTCCAAAACACTGTTGTTGTTAAAGCTGCGAAAGCACTGCCCTTAACCCTCTTTCCTTAAACTTCCATCTTAACAATTTTTTTTTTTTTGCAACGCACTGCTTTGCTTAGGGTAGACCTACGCACGTTGTGAGAAAAAAAAATGGATTACTTATTCAGTCCGACGCTGGTGCGGTACATCAAAGCTAAAAAAATATACTAATTTTTTCCTGAAGCAACTTCAAATATTCCAAGATTGAAGTTTGAAGCAAATTTATGTGCCCGCTTTTTGTTTAACATTGTGAAACATATTTTTAAACCGCTGGTAATTTATACAAATCAAATTCCACGGTTACTCTAAAAAATAATGAGTAAATCAGCCCACAGGTTAGTCCTTATGTACTTCCAATTCATCTGGAGTTAGGTATGCACTCAGCCATTATACCGGTTAGTCATGCCCGCACCATCTGGGATAAAGCACATTTCCTAAATAAGTCCTAAAAGTGAGGTAGTTTCCCGTTGTTTTTCGCACAGGATTTCTACGAGTGAGTAAGAAAGAGCCTACAAATTTTGCTGGGAAGATATTTTCACATACTCAATAGGGATCTTATACAAGCCACAATGGTCATTGGACCAAAGGTTTTACTTCCAATCTGTAGGAAGTTGTGCCACGGATTCCCATCGCTCAGTAAGAAATCATTTGACCTCAGCTGAGTTAGAGCCCGTGAATATAGGGTCCTGAAAAGAGAACTTTACCCCAAAACCACCGAGGCTCCCCACTTAAAAAAAAAACTATAACCGATTAAGGCGAGTGTTTCAGTACACATTTATATATATATATATATATATAAAAAAAATACCCCAAAATTGTGTTGAAAACTAAATCAAATTTAAATGCACAATTTTTTTTGTTTTGATATATATTTTTCAAATATGGTTTTATAAGAAAAATAGCTATAGAGAAATTTTGACTTATGCGGGAATACTGTTTAGCTTTAGTGAACACAAATTAAAACTAAACGTAAAGAGGTGAAAAAAACCCAGCAAAGTCAAATTCTTGTTTTTCCACAGGATGTGTGGTAAATCTCATTTTAACTTCTGACTTTTTGTGATTTTTGCACCAATCGAAATATTATTATTATTATTATTATTATTATTATTATTATTATTATTATTATTATTATTATTATTAGCACCGCGTCTTACTACCCGTTCGGGTTATACGCACTACACTAATGTGTAATGGTAGGGTGATTGTGAGATGAAATGGAGGACCTACAGTTTAATGTGGTCCGAACCACGGTGGAGGCCTGGCATTCCCCACATTCACAAGATGTCTTGTCAAAGGTGAAGATATATTTTATTAGGCCAGCTATTATCCTGGCTACTGATTTAGAGGTCCCACGTTCGATTCCCGGTGGTACCACAGGTATTTTCTCCGAAGAAGAGTTATCCCTATGGTTGCCTTGGTTTAGTTAATTAGGTTTAAGTTAGTTTTAATTCTTTCAATGGTTCCGAAAATCATAATTATCATAACACATTCACATTTTATAATTAGTCTGTCTGTCTGTTCATCCATATATTTATTTTACAATAACTGTCGTATGTGTGTACCAATTTTAACGTAACTATTGGTCATGTAAACCTGCATCGGTGACCACATGGTCTAACGCGCTACTCTAGCAGTAGACTAGACTGCCGATGAAGAAGAGATCAAGGTTCGAATATTCGTTGGGTGTACAGAAAGTGTTTTTTCAAATTGGTTTTCCACTCTACCTCCATGTAAATACTGATACACTTACTTTAAATATAACCTTCCTAATCCCTAAAACCATTAGCGTAATCATCACACATGCGTACAACCCAAACGGGTAGTAAGACGCGGTACTAAATACAAGATTTACTTTTTTTTAAATTATTTAAATAATGTAATACAATATTAAATCCAGGACACCTTTTTCAATGATCCTGTTCATAGATCAATGGCCTCTATATAAAGTGAGGGCCGTATTTGGCAACGTATCCACCTCTTGGAGACCCCTGGGAGGGCCAAACAGTACATTAACTGGCGAACTGAAGTGAAATGAACGAACGAACTTTGGTGACCTCCCTTCCTTCTTCCTTGATTAATAACAGTTACACCGATACGATAGACATAACTCGGTGACCTGGGAGGAGGAACAGCAAGATGTGTTTACTACACTACACCAGGTCATTGTTAACACGAGGACATACAGTGAGATTTACATAGAGAGAGCTTTCTCTGACAGCTACAGTCTGATTTCATAGGGAGAGCTTTCTCTCGACAGCTACAGTCTGATTTCATAGGGAGAGCCTTATCTGACAGCTACAGTCTGATGTCATAGGAAGACTTATCTGACAGCTACAGTCTGATTTCATAGGAAGAGCCTTATCTGACAGCTACTGTATAATTTTCATAGAAAATACCTTATCTGACAGCTACTGTCTAATTTTCATGAAAAGAACCGTATTTGAAGCTAAAGTTTAGTTCCCAAAGAAAGGACCTGACCACTACTATCTAATTTCCATAGAAAGGGCCTTGTCTGACAGATACAGTTTAATTTTCATAAAAAGGGCCTTATCTGACAGCTCAGTCTAATTTACTAGGAAGGACCTTATCTAACAGCTGTAGTATAATTCCCATAAAAAGAACCTCATTTGACAGTTACATTATAATTCCCATAGATAGGGCCTTATCTGACAGCTACAGCCTAATTTCCATAGAAATAGCCTTCTATAATATTTACAGTGTAATGAATCAGATAGCCGAAGCTATCATCTATGCATTTTAATGAGGCTAGCACCTCTTAGATATCATATTCTGAAAATTGAAAAATGACACCTGGACACGGAATCGAAGCCGAAGGTCCCGGGTTCAATTCCCGTGTCCAGGTGTCATTTTTCAATTTTCAGAATATGATTTACAGTGTAGTTTATTTAGAATGAATCTTACTGACAGCTCGAAAAACTACTAGATCTACTTTAACGTATTCTACGTCAGTCATGCTATCTGCAGTTGTTAATTTTGATAAGTAATATCAATACCTATAAAATAGTACTAATAATATAATAAAATATAATCAATATTGGACACTCCCCCCCTCCCCACCCCTCCTATAGAAAATTTTTACCCTACTTAGTCTTATATAATTTGAAATTATTGCTTTTCCCACCCTTGTAACGTAAGGTTTAGTGTTCAAATCACAGCCAGTTGAATGTAATAGAATGTATTTAGTCATTTATTTTTCAAACACCCTCTAAGCAAATCAAGGGTACATTTCTTACTGATACTATCTTATTCATCCCATATCTTTAACTCACATCCATTATTGTTTCCAGCCTACTGATTTACTCTCTTCATACAATGTTTTATAACTTTAAAACTTGGAATATAATGATTTCAAAATTACTTTTTTTTCTTTAAAAATACGAAGACTTAATCCCTTAAGGAAATGTTGATTTTTTTCACCTCCATTTTGGCGTGAAACATATTTTGAGATCACTAACTACCTTTTAAATAATGACCTCAGCATCTGAAAATCATCTCACAGCGGTGGTAGGTGGGTCCCTTAAGTCACATATTATAACCTTCATTAACAATGACGTCAAAGACAACAAATAAAAAATAAGCTTGTGTTGAAAATGCTGCAGAAAAAAAAAATCTACACTTTTTAATAGAATTTTAGTGAGCATAAAAAAAAAGTCAAAATTTATCTGAATCTTCATTCCAAATGTTTGTTGTCAGACTGTTTGGAACGAACCCCTTTTCTTCGTTCTATTTCACCCCGCATAGCACCCCTACTATTCCTTACTTTCCTCCCCTTTTCAGATCTCTTTATTAAAAAAAAAAGGGAAATTTTCTTTTATTTTGACCTTTTCTGTTTATTTTTTTTACCCCCGTTTTTTTGTTGTTGTCAGTCTAAAATGTGGATGAAAGAAGAAAAGATGGAAAAATATGAAACGTTCTCGATGAAATATTGAGTCTTCAGGCGTGCCAGGTTTCTGTAGATATAATCCATTTCCAAGTTGTTGTTTATTAGGATATTTCTGAACAATTGTTTTAAGACGTAACTTGTGGCATTATTTAACACTAAGCACTCTATTTTTATGATAACATTATTATTATTATTATTATTATTATCACCGCGTCTTACTACCCGTTCAGGTTATACGCACTTACGCTAATGTGTAATGGTAGGGTGATTGTGAGATGAAATGGAGGACCTACAGTTTAACGTGGAATCCGAACCACGGTGGAGGCCTAGCATTCCACACATTCACAAGTTGTGATTAATACACGTCTTCTTGTCAGAGGTGAAGGAAAGGTTTGGTAATCAGATAAATATGTGCCGGGACCAAGGATTGAACCCCGGACCCCCAGCACAGAAGTCTGAAACCTTCCCCCTAGACCGCCAGGTCACCCTTTAATGATAACAGATTTTGCAATCGTGATTTATTCGCTGACATCGTTGCATTGCAAGAGAGTAGAGTTGTTTAAAATTCAACACCCTTCAATCATCCATCAAAATAAGCGAATATATCTTCATACACGTGGGTCACTGGAGTGCAGATTGGAAAAACCTGCTGGAAACTCTTCTGTCTGGACTCCAGAGCATGGGATACAGCTCGATGGTCACATTACTTCCGACAAGCTGACGAGCACATGTCATGACAGTTTCAATACTTTTTTTTTAAGTGTGATATATTTTCTGTCGTCTTTCAAGGTTAATTCAATGGATACTCTAGTAGAGGTTAGTAATTCTGGGGTTTTTATAGCAAAAATTTTACTTTAGTAAATAGTATCGCTTCTACAGAAATATTTAGCTCATGTTGCTACTATACGTAGTAATATCTAAAAATCTTGAATATTTGTAATTAATGTATTGACATTTTATTATAGACATTTAGAGAGAAAGAAAAATATATAGTCAAATTCTGCGATAGAATGTTTGATATTAAAATACTTTTGATATTAATATGTGTGGCAAATTAAAACAAGTGTATCTACAGAAGCTATATTCTACTTATTTTGAACAAAGATGTTTTTTTGTTTTAAAAATACTTAACTTAACTCGAAATTTCCTGCAGCCCATCTTAAGGAGACCGTATCGATGAACTAGAAATTGCCATGACGTTCAGCTATAACGCATTAGAATTTTCAAAACAAGGTTAACGCCAAAATGAATTCAAAATATTCCGAGACGGTTCTTTTCACTTAACGACGTTGCCTAATTGGAGATGTCGATGATATTTGGCGAAGCGGGTTGCATCTTAGCTTGATGCACTAAGCAGTCTCACTGTCACACTTAGACACCAATAAAAAGAGAGAAGAAAATAGCAGTTCAGCCTGTGAAGCCTCTTGTTTATCCACTGAAAGCAATTCCCCTCTCCCTGACGAGCTTACACAATCACTATATTTGTGCCTTGAAAACATTTACTTGCTTTTTTAAAAATTACATTTATTTTGTTTCCTATTCTAGACAGACATATTCTACCACAGAATATTTCAATATACATCTTGACAGGAAGACTCCTACAGGACATTTTCCTGACCAAGCCAAAAGCCGAAGTTGTAGAGGATTTATAAAAGCTACGTTAAAAAAACTACTTCAAGCTAAAATTATTAATTCTGTGATTCTGTAGGACTAGCTCTAGAATTATTTAAGAATGTATGGTTTTTGTTTTAACGTTATATCCTTAAGTCTCACTAAATAAACTGTCATTTTATTAACATGGGAAATTATACCTTGACCTGTCATGACGTCACAGGTAGACAACGTTCTTAACAATCCTGTAGTTATCAAGTTTTAAAAATTTAACTGTCTTTATTTAATGTTCATTATATTAGTGTAAACAAATGTATGAGGGTTCCAGCACGAATTTTTTCAGGTTTAAAACGTTTGGTAAACTTTTTTTTTTTCGACACATTTATTGTATTGACAAGAAAATATAGGCTTCAAATTACTTTTGTGTTGGGAACATCCTCATTCCAAATAGAAAACTACAAATAAATTGAGAATATTTATGTGGGATGGGGGATATATTATTATTTATTATTATTAGGTGTTCTGTCTTATGAGATGTCCAATCCTGTTGTCAGTGAACTTAGACCGCCAATGCAGTAGGGTAGCCTTCTACCCTTAGCTCACAGTATTTACTTATTTTCTACAAGTGAGCAATTATTTGAATCCTCCTCCTTCCTAAGCTCCTCTTCCCTCAACCTTGCCTTCTAGGACGTCATGCAGAAAACAGTTCCTCCTAAGTACAGATGTGTCCGATCCAGTTTGCTTTGTACAAAGAATCACCTCCAAAACGGTTCTCTTTAACCCACTCTTCTTAAGACTTCTTCATTTATCACCTGTATATCCACCTGATATCAATTCTCATGTTTAGCAAAATGATAAGAGTTTATTTGTTATAGTTTGTAATGTGCTTGTTTGATATATTCATGGACATTCTTACAGATTAGTCATTTATCTTTTGGGTTTAATTTTTTTTTTTTGTAATTTTAATGTATATTTTAGAATATTAATGTAATTATATAATATTAGTATATTTATAGCATTTAGATAATAAAAATGCTCTGCCCATAAGAAATAACGTGGTATGAAGATATTTCAACTTAAAGTAGGCGGTGCCCTTGAATTACCTTATCTAAGCGATATAAAGGATGTTTCCTAAATGTAAGGTCACGACAAGACAAAGTTATATTTCACATGTATCTACGTTCTTATTTGTTGAGTTTTAAGGATATAGAAATTGAAACAAAACAACTTAAATTCTTAAATAAACCTAAAAACGATCTTACATTGCCACAAAATTATTAATTTGACCAAAAAATTGGATTTTTGTATAAGTATTTTTTTAATAAAATCGCCTACAGCTCAGGTTATTTGGCTTATCAACGAAAATGTTGGGTAGGAGTTTTCCTACCTGGATGTAGATTAAAAAAGTCCACGGTGGCATAATTATGTCTATCAAGAATAGGAAGCAAGGAAAAGGTCATCTTAAAAATCAAGTTAAAATTTACAATGAGCAAAAAGTACAATGGGTGTTTATACTCGTCGGTGGAAGAGGGGGGAGTGCTATCGGCATATGTAGAAGGGGGCCTCGTAGGGTGAACTTATAATTTCTTCCCTCTATTTCTATTTCGTAAATTGGTGTCCGAGTATGATAGTGCTTAGACTGCTTAGGTGCGTCAAGCTTAGATACAAGAAGCATCTAAATAACGAAGTAAGCAAAGTCGTTAAACTCCCTTTTCTCTATGGATACTTAGCAACATCAAGTCACCATATTCAAGACATTATATGATAAATGTCAACCTTGGCTGCCCCTCTTCACCTCCCTCCCTCACCCCCTCATACCTGATATCACCCGTCACACTCCAATGTTAGGTAATGTCTCCATTGTGTGACTGGCTGTTGCGGAGACAATCCCATTGTAATTCACCTCTTGATCCGAGGTCTACCGGAGAGGAAGTCCCCCTCCAACCTCTCTCCTACTATGACAGACAAAAGCTTGCACATCTCCGGGAAACTGTGACCTTACCGATCAATCGGAACTACCATCCCTTTCTTGGAAAACAACCCTTATTGAATCCCTGCTCTGTAATGGTGTCAGATAAAGGGTAACTTTTTAAAACTAATCTTGTTTGGACCTTCTACTTAGGAGTGTATTTGTTCTACACTAATTTATAACAAGCGTTTTTATTATTTATCCGGGGTATCCGCATTAAAACACACTAATGGGTTAGGGATAGTGAGGGAAGATTAAGAACTAGAGCTTTGTGTGCCCTAAGTGTGACTTTAAATTGATGTACCAGTTGTATTCTATATGATATATTCGTAAATAAAATGATAAAACTAACAGGGGTGTAATGTGACCGCAGACCCTGCGCGAAACCAAATACAAATAATTGGGTGCCAATATATATATATAAAAAGAATTACAATTAAGTGGTTAACTCCACCCCGTGATTCTCACTCTTTTTTAATTGAAATGTTTTGTATCGTAGATAGGACTATTCCAAATACTTTTGCCTAGTCACTCGCTTATTTATTTATAAATAGTAAATATATTTAAAGACATATTTAAAATGATAAAGTAATCGTATTAAAGTTTACTTACAGTAGAAAAAAAAAGACTAACAAACTTTCAACTATAACATCCAAGACGAACAGATAAAAATAATGTGAATCGTATCATGATATAATCCAAAGAGTTCGGATACGATGAAAGGATAGGAGTATTTTAGCCCCTTCTTTTTCCCTCCACCCTCCACCAAACCATCCTCCAAAAAATGAAACAAAACAGAATAACGAGTAGTTACATGCCTCGCCGAACTTTAATATCAATTCATGTTTTAATAACGGAAATCAATTACTTGTCCCAATGATTTCTTTTAATTTGAATAATAACTAGTGCAGTCATGGAATTTAAATTTTCGGATTATTTATGTATAAATCTATATAGAGTATGTGTGTACACACAAAAAAAAATTGAGTTCTACCATTGGTAGACTACAAATTCACAAATACTGTAATTAAATCAAATCAAAGAGGTGTAACTCAAAACATAAATCCTTCTGTACGGATATTTATTTTTGTTTATAAAATCGTTTCGGTATAAGATAAGCTCTGATGGTTTAAAAAGTCACAACTAATGCTTTCATATACCCATACGTCCAGTCACATATTCGTAAGCTTTCCCTTTCGACGCATGGTATGAATTTTGACAACTGAAAAATAAACTTCATTGTTGGCTACATTGCCTTTAGTTTTCTTTACGTCTTTTAAAAGGTTCGCCCTGCATTTATTTGTCTTTTTTTTTTTGAATGGCATCCTACTACCCATACGAGCCTGGAATATTTAATCTGGCTAATGAGGTAGCCAGGATTAAAGTAGAACCTAGATAATAAATTCACTCACATTAGTTTAGTCCACGTGTCAACTGATGTAGGTCACTTTTGCTAGTATTTATCTCATAAGATTTTAATTAGGTATATATTCTAGCATCAGGGGCTTAGATTTCCTGCCACGTGGGTGGCCCAGTTACGATTTCCGGCCGAAGCATTTTTTTTTGTTTACGTATAGCCTGAACAGTTAGTAACTTACGGAGATAAAAAAAAACAATAGTCTAAATTAAGGAAAGTAGAAAAATGGTCTATTGGAATTTAAAAGAAAACCTTTCCAAAATGCGGTCGTACTGTAAGTGTTGATCTAGTACCTACGGTTGCCAGGCCATGGCCTGGCCAAGTACTATAACACCTTTTCAAGATGTTGCATGAGGTGTTGATCTAGTATCGACGATTGCCAGGCCATTTAAAGAGGTAATATAACACCTTTTCAAGATATTGCATGAGGTGTTGATCTAGTATCGACGAATGCCAGGCTATGTAAAGAGGTACTATAACACCTTTTCAAGATGTTGCATAAAGTGTTGATCTAGTATCGACGACTGACAGGCCATATAAAGGGGTACTATAACACCTTTTCAAGATGTTGCATGAGGTGTTGATCTAGTATCGACGAATACCAGGCTATGTAAAGAGGTACTATAACACCTTTTCAAGATGTTGCATGAGGTGTTGATCTAGTACCGACGACTGCCAGGCCATGTAAAGAGGTACTATAACACCTTTTCAAGATGTTGCATGAAATGTTGAGCTAGTATCGACGACTGACAGGCCATATAAAGAGGTACTATAACACATTTTCAAGATATTGCATGAAATGTTGATCTAGTACCGACGATTGCCAGGCCATGTAAAGAGGTACTATAACACCTTTACAAGATGTTGCATGAGGTGTTGATCTAGTATCGACGAATACCAGGCCATGTAAATAGGTACTACAACAGCTTTACAAGATGTTGCATGAGGTGTTGATCTGGTATCGACGAATACCAGGCCATGTAGAGAGATACTACAACACCTTTACAAGATGTTGCACGAGGTGTTGATCTAGTATCGACGAATACCAGGCCATGCAATGAAAGGCCTGCCAGAGAAATCCACTCCGTGTCTGGCACAATCTAATAGTTCTGAAGTGCGGGTGGAGACTGTCACGCCACTTTCTCTACAAATAGTAAGATATATATATGAGAAAATAAAGAATAGAAATGAAGCGAGAGATGGGGGAGGAGAAAGGGATCGAAGAACTAGTGAGAGAACGTTTTTTTTTTTTTCTTCTTCCTGTGTTTTCTCCGAGCAAGGCTGCTGATAGAAAGAGTCAAAACGAATGCCTTTTTCTTCTTTGGCATGTAGCGACGTTCCCTTTACAGTGTTGCCTACCAATCGTGGCGTAAGCAGGTCGAGATTGAATTTCTCGAGTCTGTAGATATGAAGAATTAGTTAGCGACGTTGCCTGCGTGGGTTTTTTAAATTATTATTCAGCATCGCGTCTTACTACCCTTTCGGGTTATATGCTTTAAGTATTAATCACGCTAATAGATTAGGAATTGGGAAGGTTAAATTATAGGAAGTTAACCCGTATTGGTGTGGAGGGAGAGTGGAAAACCATTTAGGGAAAAGCATCCCCAGTTCACTCAACCGAGATTCGAACCTCGATTTCCTCGTCCTCAGCAGTCGAGCTCAACACCACTAGCGCGTTAGCCAACTACACCACCGAGGCGGGTGCCTGCTTGATGATTTCAAAGATATTTAGAAAAGTGAGTCTTATCTTGACTAAATTATGTACTTTTACACCTAGATGTCAATGCACAAATAATTATTAATTATTTTAGTTAATTGAGGTATTTAACGTGTATTTTCTGAACCGACTGATTATATCAGCAGACGATTTTAAAACTAACATAAGTCTAGAACAGACACGACAACTAACCTTCGGCAGTTATTTTATCACCATGAAATTGAAAACTCACATTTTACCAATGATACTGTATTTGGCCATGTTAGGAATCGATCCCGGGACCCTTAGATCAGTAGACAGACACGCTACAGACTGAGTTGAGGTGTCGGAATGTACAAAACATAAAGGAAGGAAAGAAAATCAATAGTTTGTCTTAAGAGACTTCTAGTTTATATTGTTTTAATAAATCCCCTTTTCCTTTGACGAGTACACACACTCACACGCTGACTCTACTGTTTACGCTTGGACAAAATTGGCTTGCAATTCAAAATTACCTTTTGTTTATTTCCTATTCTAAAGAGACATATCATCCCACGGTATTTTTTAATTTACATCCTGGCAGGAAGATTATTACAGAATAAACTAGAAAAGTCCTGATTGTAGACGATTTAAAAAAACCGTTTACAAAAAAAAAACAAAAAAAACTAGTCAATGGAGAAAAAATATTTTTTAACCATATAAAACTATTTTTAGAATTATTTAAGAATCTATGTTTTTGGTTTCAATGTTATATCTTTAAAATTTATCAAACATAGATACATTAAATGGGAAATCCTATCTTTAATCTATGCTACGTAACAGTTAAGAAACATTCTTAAAGAACACGCACAAATAGTCGGAGATGCTGGGCTTCGAACCCCGACTTCCACTCTAAATAATTCTCTTTCCACGCCAATGTGGGTACATTTCCTTTCAATTTCATCTTCCTCATCTTAGACTCATTAGCATAAGAAAAAAGGAGGTGAAATTTAAGCGATAAAATAATAGATTTTACAATTCAGAGTATTTCCTTTTTATTCAGCGCGTTTACTATCCAAGCCCTATAAAAAACAACTAAAACTTAAATTCTGAGATACTTTTAAATACTTATTCACTGTAAAATGCCGGAGGGATATGAAATTTTAAATTCTTTGTGTGTGTGTTTGTGTGTGTCTCGCGTTGAGTTTAAGGGGAAATATATCAAGATTTTAAACGGGAAAAGGAGGGATATCATTTTGGAAAAATATACTTTAGTACACCGAACCTAGATTAAAGCTACCATTTTAATGTTAATTGGACATCTGACTAGACAAGATTGACGTTTAGTCAGCGTGCACACAAATGAGGGGGGGGGGGAGGGTTTAAACATAAATAAGACTTAATAGAGTATTTCATTTCGTACAATCAAATGGTGCTCTTGGAGGTGCCATCTTACCACGGCCACACTCTACAGTAGAAATAGTGCTCTAGCTAGGACCGCCATATTCCCACGACAATGCTATATTCAATGATCCTTACATATCATCGTGCTTATACCAACATTGGTCACATATCAATGGACACATGTGTGTGTATGTCATATGTGTATATGTAACCACTTACCATTGAAGAGGATTGTTTAGAACACACTATTCACTAACTAGAAGGTCACTGGTTTAATCAGCTACATGACTAAACAACATGACGAACTCTCAACTGTGGTATCACCGAACCCTACTCAAACTCACAATTTAATTCAAAAAAATTTATATCTTAGAGCTTAAAATTTCCACCTTAACTAAGTACCCGTTCGAAATATAGGCTTACATATACATATTTATTTTATTATTCTTTTTGGCATCGCGTCTTACTACCTGTTCGAGCTATACGCTTATATACTTATTACACTAAAGAGTCTTAGAGGTTAGGGAGGTTATACATATTTATAGGAAGTGTACCCTCATTTTCGTGGAGGGAGAGTGGACATTTTTTTTGGAGAAAAACATCTTCAGTACGTCCGACTGAGATTTGAACCTGATCTCCCAGTCATCGGTGGTGTAGTTTTTTTCGTGATCGTGCCTCAGACCACGTGGTCACCAAAGTGGGTCATATTAATTATTAATTTAATTAATAAAGTTGGATATTAAAGATAGAATTTATAAAAAAAAAAAATACCGTCATTGGATTAAATAAAGAGAGGGAAACCATTTGGGTAACTCGATTGCACGACCTAGATTCGAATTTAGATCTACCCGTCATCGGCATATATGTCAAATATATTGCCAGAATGACGTCATTGACCATTCGACCACTACCGCGAGTATAAAGTTTATTAACGACGCTGCCTACTTGAGGAATTAGAAACTATTTTGTAATGTTGTTGCATCTTAACTTGACGTATCTAAGCACTCTAAACACTTTCAAACTTCGACAATATTGTACAAAATAAAAAGAGAGGGTAAAATATTAGTAATCCATACCGCAAGTTAGCTTTTCTATAAGATAATAAACCTTCCCCTATTCATATAACGAATTTACACTCTCACTCTACTATTTGCTCCTACGCCACATTTCAAGATTACCCTTTTCTTGTTTTCTATTCTAGATAGACATAACATAAATACTTTTTTACTCTACATCTTGGCATCTTGCCATTTTCATGGATAAACCAAATAACCTAAGTTGTAGATGATTCAATTTTAAAAAAAAATACTCTTAGATCAAAAAACATATTATGATAATGTAAGAATTTTAAAAAAATTATATAAGAATTTGTAGTGTTTGTTTCGATGTTAATTATTATTATTATTATTATTATTATTATTATTATTATTAATATTTGAACCGCGTCTTACTACCCGTTCGGGTTGTACGCACTTACGCTAATGTGTATGGTAGGGTGATTGTGAGATGAAATGGAGGACCTACAGTTTAACGTGGAATCCGAACCACGGTAGAAGCCTGGTGTTTCACACATTCACAAGTTGTAATTAATACACGTCTTGTTAGAGGTGAAGGAAGAAGGGTTTGAAAATCAGATATATCTGTGCCTGGACTGAGTATTGAACTCCGGACCCCCAGCACAGAAGTACGAAACCTTTGTTTCGATGTTATATCCTTAAATCACCAACGAATAAAACGTAAATACATGAATAATAAATCCTGTCTTTACTTGCTAGTTTTTCACAGATGGCAACGTCTTTAAGACCTTAACTATGAGGGTAGGAATCAATAAGGTGATATTAGAAGAAGTGCACTTACAATTGCTTGTACAAGAGATCATAAAACCACACTAATAAGTCCCCCGATTTCAACGAAAACTGAAAATTTATTATCGCTCAGGCGGGAAAGAAAAGAAAAAAAGGTATCGGCTATCTGTCAGTTGAAGGTCTCGTCACGTAGGTAGCATATGTGACATCCCTGAGCTCGTGTGGGTAGACTCGACTGACTTCCGGTGTGATTCCAAGGTGAAGCTCTGGCGCATGCGCGTTAACACCTGACAAAAAAAAACTTTTTTACCACTGCGTCTTACTACCTGTTCAAGTGGTTTACATATGTACTAATTACACTAATAAGTTAAGGATTAGTAAGGCTGAATTTAGAGGAAATGTATTCACATTTGCGTGGAGAGATAAAGGTAAAACAATTTAAGAAAAAACTTCCATACATACGACCAGGATTCAAACCCCTATCTCACTTATATCAGTTCTTTGTGTGTCTTTTTCAAACCAATTTTCAACCTTTACGCAAATTTATCGATTTTTCAACTTTTAGAACACAAAAGGTGAAGAGGTATTGAGACAGTAAAAAATATATAGCCCAAGAGGTTAATGCATGTCGACGTTTAAGACCCCCTCAAACCCTAAAAAGTGGTTTATCAATCCATCTGTCTGTATGTCTGTCTAACGCTAAAATTAACAATAGTTTCCTTAAGGGCGAAAAAAGATAAAAACTCTTTTGTCAAAATCGGCTCTAGGCATCTAGACATTGATCTAGGCATTGATTAAATCTACAAACACAATGGCTATTTTCATTTTCCCATAACAATGATTTTTAGGGTACTTTACTGAAGCGGAGATTTCCAAATCCACGCAAATCTTTGAGATACTAAATAACTTATCATTGCAAAATTGTAGTACAATTAAAAATATATTGAAATTTATTTTTATAAGACCAATAGTTTCGGAGATATTGGCAAAATCTTAATACAATTTTGTGATTTTTTTTTTGCACATAGATACAACTAAAGTTTAAACGCAATAATCTCTAATGCCATAGAGTAAGTAAATAACTAAGTCTTTCAAAAAGTGTTGATGTTCTTTTTCTTTCAACCTCTTAGGGGAGATGTTTGTACATAAATGATCTATATCTATTATTTTAGACTCAATGGCGAATATTTACCTTTTTTATTGCTCAAAATTTATAAATAAGAAATCTAATAGCAATTCGATTACCTTAAGATGTGAACCGCTAATAGAATGTCAATCATTTTAACCAGAAGTTAAAATTATAATACGAAGTGTTGACCCTTGTAAATCCAATATTGATAATTTTTATGGTCCACATATGAAAATGAAGACTTCAATTCTTTAAAAATAAAATCGTAAAATTTACAACCGGGTGTAAAAAAAATGTTTTACGTAAGCATAGCACAATTTGTGCTCGAATTTGCTAGTGTATATTATACATTATGAATTTTTTGTAACTATCTCTAGTTTAGGCGAGAATGTTCATGCGGAGTTTCGTATATTATTATTTTTTTTACTACACGACCGGATTATACTATTTAATCACACTAATAAGATAAGAGTGAAAAGGGTATAATTTTGGAGGTAGCGTAGCTACATTTGCACAGAAGGGGGAAACAAATCTCGACTTACCAAAGCGAGACTGGAACCTATCTTCCTCGTCACAAGCAAGCTAAGACTAAATAAGCTTGACATTTAGACCACGTGCCCATAGGTGCATGTAAAAAAAAACTTAATGGAAAATCATACTTATTAAACATATGCTCTTTAAATTATTTGCATATATAAATGACTCGGTAAGGACATGCGTGGACAAGGCTTCCTAAAAAAAAAAAGAAATAAAAAGTCCAGTATTTCCCGCTTCAAATCAACCACTCTACACCGCGGTCAATACTTTTGTAGGCAGTGTACATTGTTAGCAGGCTTGCATAAACTCCCAAATGAACGCTGCCTTTGCTGCCGCTGACAAATCAACCCTATGAATCGTGGAGGTCATCCTTCTTCCCCCCCACACACAGCCTTTTTCTCCCTCTCAAAACAGTCCAACCACCTCCCCTACTTTCTTTTTTTTTTTCTAACTTTTCTTTTGCCATCTTTACAGAAACTAATTACACCACTTGCACTGTAAACTTCCTACTAAGATGAGCATCGAAGGGGTAGTAGGGGAGGGAGAATTGAACCACCAGAGGGGAAAATGGTGGGGTAACCGAGAGGTGGGGATAGAAGAGAGCGTAGTGGGGAAAGTTTCGACTGATGGTTGGAGGGGGGAAGGGGAGGGAGAGTAAAGATATTGCAGGTAAAACGGAGAGGGTAAAGAGAGACGAGGAGAACCCGACCGTGCGAAGGGCTTTGTGGGAAAGGATGGGCAGCACAATGAAGTGATCGTGGGACCTAGACACACAGACATATAAGAGAGAGAGAGAGAGAGAGAGAGAAATAATCAATAGTTTGTACGATAAAGAAAGTAAGAGGACTCAAAAAGTTTCAGTAGTGACACATAAAGACAATCAGAATATATATATATATATAAAATATATATATATATATATATATATATATTAGCACCACTAGGGATGTGAAAAAAGTATCGATATTTTACTAATATCGTTATTTTACTTTCGATATTAGTATTTTTACACGATAGTTTTAATGATATTAGTACTAACACTCAGGTATCAAATCGGTATCGAAAGAAACAAGTTTTTGTTATCTTCACTCATCCTAGGATTAAATATTTACTAGGGTGGACTGTGGAGGAAGAACAAATTACACTCTTTCTCATTCTCATTCATTTTCTGTATGACAAGCAAGAAAAAACTCTAGTAGTCAATCTCTTTTTAACTTATCATAATTCAATTTGTTCTTTCATATTTGTTTATCAATCAATACACCCTGATGCTCGACGGGGTGAGTAGTGACCAGTCTTACTACCCCTTCCTTTACAATGAGCACGGGTCATCACGAACCAAACAAAATAAGCTTTTGTTGAATTATGGTTGTCCTGAGCAGAAGAAGCAGAAAAGTGTATATGCGTTGTTTAAGTATATGAAGCAACTCATGGCATCCTTTTTTTCTAGTGTTTGTCAATAGTTAATAATATATCTTGATAGAGTATATAAACGACGAATGAAGTTAAAAATGGCATCTCCTAGAAGTGAATAATGGAAGTTTTTTTGAGTGGGTAAAACTCATTTTGTTGAATGGTTTTAAAATATTAAAAACTACTATAATTTCAGGTGTTTAAATAAATACGAAAATACAATTATGATGCAAAAGTTAAAATTATTATTACTAGATAAAAAAACAGATTAAAATTTTGATAGCGATACTTACTGTTATCGATATTTTTCTTGCGATACTTTTTATGAATACAGTATCGATACTTTTCTTTCGATACTACATCTCTAAGCACCGGTTACTACCCGTTTGGGTTATTTTAGCTTATGTACTAATTACGTTAATGGCTTTAGAGATGAGAAAGGTTATATTTAAATTAGTGTATCCAAATTTGCAGGAGAGAGTGAAAAACCACTAACCAGTAATATATGTAATAGATTTCAGAAATTCTAAGTCATTTGACTAGACACTATGTTTGGGTAATCTCACTTATCCAAGTGATTCAAACAGTTAAAGATCATAACCCCCTCTAGTTTTTGGAAAATTAACACAAAATACTAATTCAAAGCTAGATTTTTTCAAGAAAACAAGAAAAGAAAAGTTTGCTTCTTTCTACATTCATGGGAACTATATTAAATGTTTTCTCAGGTTCCCCACCCTCCCCAACACACACACAATCACTAACTTTTCCTCCAAATTCTATTATTTTAACTTCCTCACCCCTACTATGTTTATTTTTCAGCCCCGCGTCTTACTAACCCGTTCTTATGCACTATCAAACAAATAGTTTCAGGATTAGGGAGGTTAATTTAAATAAGTGTACCACATTTGTTGGAAGGCGATTGGAAACAATTTTGAAAAAAACTCAGTACGCCCAACGATTCAACTCAATCTTCCTCATCAAAGTCTAGTCTTACTTCGAGAGTATACGTTAGCCACACGCGTACCAAGCGGGTCAAACAGAACATAGATTTTATATTTTAACAATAAAACTAAAGTAGACCCATGGTTTTTTGGTGCTATGACAGCTGTGAAAAGTTACAGACCAATTATGTATCCTACGCCGACCATGACTGCAATACATGTTAGCAGCTGCACTTACAGTCAAAATTTAGGTAATACCTAATGTGACTGTCAGAAGTCAGCTGTGACCTTCAGTCACACCAAGAAGCCATGGGCTCTGTATCTGCGTATTACTGCTACCGTGATCTAAGGCACCAGATCGCTTATCTAAGACATTTTGATAAGGAGTCGAATAACTGCTACGTGAATAGAGGGTGATTTATTAAATCTGGTTTTAGCTTCTTTTATCCACGCTGATGCAGGTACATTTTCTTTAAAATACTCCCTCTCATTACTTAACCCTTAAATTAAATCCTTAATAACCCGTTGATGAAAACAACACATCCAATGATAGTGATTTATATTTTATTCGTGTGGGACATTTTTACCTGCGGTATAGTCTCGTTTCATTTCCTGACCATAGTATTTTCTGAAGTAGTGATATAGTGTAATTTAGATAAGAAGGGACTTTTTGACAGTTAAAGAATTTAATTATTCTCATATATACATATGCAAAGTCATATGATATGATACGTTCACTTTTCTAAGATTGTTACAATACTTATAAAATAAAACTATTATCAATATTGGCATCGAAAGAAATAAAAGGATTTTCTAAAAGTTACTTTCTAACAGAATCTAGCTATAACATACTCTCACCCACTTCTGTGTCCAAATGGTCTAAGGCGCAACTCCCGCAGAAGAATATACTACCCATGAAGAGGAAATTGAGGTTCAAATCTCGTCGGGTGTAATGAGGGTTGTTTTCCTTAAATGGTTTTCCACTCTCCCTCCAAGCAAATGAAGGTAAACGTTCTCTAAGTATAACCTTCCTAATCCATAGTCATTAGCGTAATTAATGTATGTGCGTGTAGCCCGTAAGGATAGTACAAAACACGGGGCTAAAATAAAAAACCTCAAACTTTTTAAGTTTCTAGTCCAAATTTTAATCAAAGAATTGAAACTGTGATGCTATCGTCAACGTCAGAACCAAGAAAAGGGACGGTTTTAATCAAAAGACATTTGAACCTGGGGACATTTATCAAAGATTATGACAAATGGACTAAGAAGATTTCATAGATAGGACACTGAACTTCTTAACTACTTCTCACTGATTAGTTACCTGGTGGTCTTGGGGTAAGAGGTCGGACTTCTGTGCTGGTGTTCCGGGTTCAATTCTAGGTCCAGGCACAGATTTATCTGATTACCAAACCCTTCCTTCACCTCTGACAAGACGTGTAATAATCACAACTTGTGAATGTGGGGGAATGCAAGGCCTCCACCGTGGTTCGGATTCCACGTTAAACTGTAGGTCCTCTATTTCATCTCTCAATCACCCTACCATTACACATTAGCGTAAGTGCGTATAACCCGAACGGGTAGTAAGACACGGTGCTAGTATTAGTTATTAATTAATTAAGAGCGTACAACCCGAACGGGTAATAAGACGTGGTGCTAATAATAATAATAATAATAATAACTTCTCAAGGCCGCTATGGGATTTAATGAAGAAACGTGATGTAATGTGTAAGCAATTTAGGGCCGTATTTATAGCCTATTCAAGTGGGTCAAATGGTCCACTATACGAAGAAAAATCAGGAACTCGTTTTGGTGTTCGAATGTTCTAAGCGAGGATTTGACAAGTGGTCAAGCTCGTGACAATTTTCATTCGATCGCATAAGTAAAATTACACTGTTATTAAATGGAATCTTTTAAGGACGTTATCAATTGGTGACGTCACGGCAAGTCAAGATAGGATTTCTTATGCTGATGAAATTTACGTTTTACTCAGTAAGTTTTAAATATATAACATTGAAACAACAAAAAAATACACGTTCTTAAATAATTCTAAAAATAGTCTTACAGTGCCACAAAATTATTATTTTTTTATCTTTTAAGTAGTTGTTTTGTAAAAATATTTTTTATAAGTCATCTTACAACTTTGGTTATTTGTTTTGGTCATTAAAACAGCCTGTATGGGTATTTTTGCCAGAATGTAGATTAAAAAAGTCTGTGTTAGCATATGTCTATTTAGAATAGGAAACAAGAAAACGTTAATTTAAAAAGCAAGTCAATGTTTTCAAGGCTCATATATTAGAGCGATTGTGACCCGCCTCGGTGATGTAGTTGGCTAACGCGCTTGTCGTGTTTAGCTTGACTGCTGAGGACGGGGAGATCGAAGTTCGAATCTCGGTCGGGTGAACTGGGGTTGTTTTTCCTAATTGGTTTTCCACTCTACCTCTACGTAAATGCGGGTTCACTTCCTCTAATAAAACCTTCCCAATTCCTAATCCATTAGCGTAATTAGTACTTAAAGCGTATAACCCGAACGGGTAGTAAGACGCGGTGCTAAATATTAATATTAAATATTATTAGAGCGATTGTGTAACATTTCCGAACTGTTTAAGGGAGGGAATTTTTAACTTGCATTTAAATGTTTAATAAATATTATTTCTAATTTACATCTATGAAATGTCTTAAAGCCTACAGTTGAAAGCTGTAATTGTAAGAATGTACGCAATGACAAGTAAACAGGACACCTAGTGGAGTATTAGGTTGGTTGGTTCGTCACGAACGTGTCCTACGCCAGACGGGACTTCCTGATAATGCAACGGAGAAAGTCGATAAGAAAACGTACCACAGTTATGTACAAACACACTTGCCGATAGTGACAAAAGGGTTACTATAGATATTTCAAATGTTTGTATGTGTGTGTGTACGTGTGTGACAGTGTAATTACTTATTGTGATGCGTGTATGTTACTGGGAGTATTGAAGTATCACATAGGGAAAGTTGGGTAAACAGAGCGTATATTGAATAGTAGATTCAAAACATATAACATAAAGGTGTGGTAAAGGGCATATAAAGGAGGAGGTCCGGAGCCCCTGAGATTAACTGGACACCCCTGGAATTTGTTGGACATCCCCTTAAAGGGGAGTTCACAAATACATATAAATATCTAATGTTTAATTTTTTTACTCTTACTACATTATTATTATTATTATTATTATATTATTATTATTATTATTATTATTATTATTATTATTATTATTATTATTAGCACCGCATCTTACTAGCCGTTCAGATTATACACACTTACGCTAATGTGTAATGGTAGGGTGATAGTGAGATGAAATGAAGGACCTACAGTTTAACGTGGAATCCGAACCACGGTGGAGGCCTGGCATTCCCCACATTCACAAGATGTCTTGTCAGAGGTGAAGGAAGGGTTTGGAAATCATACTCTTACTACAGTTTTAATTGTATATGTCATCAACCAAATATTAGTTGATGAATATTTTAATATTCACCTTCAAGATACACTTTCTAAACCTCCGATTGTAAAGTTAGCTCCGTCAATATTTCAAAGGAAGTATTTCTTTTCTCATACATTCATATGGTATTGTAAAACAAAGAAAGTTTCTTGGAATGAGCTAAGTGAGTGGGGTCCTAGAAAAATGAGGCAAACCTTTTTTTTGTATCACCTATAAGATTCTACTCGAGGAATCACCATAAGAAAGAGCAGCTTAAATAACAAAGCTGTTAGAACTGGAGTATTGAAGCTTAGAGGTCGTACATGTATTACGTAACTCAATTTTGGGCCTTTTTTGACCCCCTTTCCTCCATGTCCCTTCCGTAACGCTTTGGCAACCCCCTCGCCCTTAATAGTTATGTAACGATTCCAGTTTCAACAATAACAAAGTATTTTTTAGTAGAATTGTTATTTTCACGTCGGATCTTATAAATATAAATTAAATAGGATTTTGAATAAAGGATGCAATTTCTTTTCAAAAAGTTTTATTTGTATTTACTATGTGTTAGGTAACTGAACCTAAACAGCGGTAAAATGTGGCCGGAAGTCCGTCGATCGTAGTTTTATTGATACGCATCAACCTAAAAGTAAGTTACGTGACAATGTCATATGATTGATCACATCTTTGGAATTGAATATTAAAAACAGTTTAATACCCCTGCAAATAAATGAACTACTAATAATTAAAAACTGAACGAAACTCTTTTTAATAGCCTATCTGTTTCTTTGAATTTAATTAGATATATTTAAATAATTATTAATTTCGTTACGTTACACTAGCCAAACCCCCTATCTTCATGTCACGCAGTATAAAACTATGATTCCCCCTCCCCCTCGAGTGCGTTACGTAATAAATATATGGCGCTTATATAGGTAGGCTTAATACCTTCCCTCACCCATTATCTCAACATACCTACTTACTCAAAACATAATTTGCTAATTATGAAAAGTTTGAAGGGAAGGGCAGGGTCCGGGGCCCAGATACCCCTAGAATTTGTTAGCGCCCCTACCCCTTCCCCCCAGAAAAATGAGCTCTATAAGCCCAAGGGTATATAGTTATATATACTTATAAGCCTATACATTTTTTTGACACTAAGGCTATTAACGTCCCAATCAAAGGGATCGAATGAATAGAGTAGCTTAAAGACGTGCACCCACATTTGCATGGTGAGAGAATAGGAAAATCCTGGTGGTAAATTACATGTAAATAACCATCAGTTCACCCGACAGAGATTCGAACCTTAAACTTACCATCAACGTCAATCCAGCTGATTGACTAGTTTAACGTCAATCCCACGTGACCACCATGAGGATACATATATAGGTATGTATATATATATATATATACTTACGTATTTATATATACACTGTATCTTTTAAATTATAAACGAGAAATTGAATTTAATTTTTATCCTACTATTGATTAATCAATAATTTATCTCACTCTTGCAATAAACTGGACTGCCTATGGCATGGAGATTGGGGTACGAATCCATGTCGAGAGTACTGAGATTTTTTCATTAATTGTTTCCCACTCTCTTCACGCATACAAACGCGGGTATATTTCCTCTAAATTCAACTCTCCTCATCTCTTACTAATTAGCATAATTAGTGCATAATCCGTACAACCTGAACAGGCAGTAAGACACGGTACTAAAAAAATATTATCATCAAGTACGGGATTCAAACTCTTATCTCCTCTTTAACAGCAATCAAGTGCCACGGTACTATAATGATTTATTTAGATCACATGACCTTTGATGCGAGTGTGGGACAACCTTAAAATTTAAACGAAAATATTTTGAAACTATTTAAAAAAAAAAGTTTTTACCAAAACCTGTGTGAATCGTCCTAAATCTCGATTGGTTTTTACACTCACTATTGCTCATTTCGAACGAAGGTAAATTTCGTTTAAAATTCCACCTTCATAGTCCTTACCCTGTTAGTGTAAATATCAGTGGTATGGCACTAATGGCTGCCAGAGTAAGCAGAGCTAGTTTGGACGGTGACTGTGAAGATTGTTCTCATCTCTCAGTAGAACAATCATTGGCCAGGTATCGACGAATATACTGTATATTCCCATGTCATCATCATTACGTCATCAATTTGCTCCGGTTCTCCACTATTGACTATTCTGGACCTTTTTTCTCTCTCTCTCTCAATATATCTGTACCATTTTCTGACAACATTGTCTGCTATCTGATTCATGTACTCCAGTTTGGTTTTCCTTCTTGAATTTCTCCTTTCTTCATCTCCTTCTATAATTATCTTCGTCATGTCTTCATCATGTTTCACTAGATGTACTACAATGTTGAAACTATTAATTTTATTTTATTATATCTTCTCTATTTGATAACATCTTCATCGTTTCCTTCATGTGTGGAATGTAAAGTAGAACCTATGTCCTATTTTTTAAATTGGAGACAAAATGGTTGAGAACATAATTACAGTTTTAAAAAAACTTTTTACCCTCTCCGGTGGACGCATAGTCTAAAGCGTTACTCTCGCATTAGATTAGACTGACGATGACGGGGAGATCAAGGATCGAATCTAGGTTGGGTGCATTGAGGGTGTTTTTTTTGTCCAAAATGGTTTTTTTTGACTTTTCCTCCACGCAAATGAGGGCACACTTCCTATAAATATCATATTCCTAATCCCTAAAACCTTTAGTATAGTTAGTACATAAGAATATAATAAGATGTGGTGCTAAAAAAAATAAAGCTTGGTCTACACTAGTGAAATTCCAAGGCAAGTCACTGGTAAAGATTCAAATGGCCTCAGATTAAATTCTTCCGAAGTGATGGCTTGCGGTTTACTAAGCAAGTGAAAGGGCTGGCCGGGTTTGGGGATTTGGCAACTATGTATTATGCACATACATAAAGCCATCAAATAGTGGGTTGGGGTCAAGTGAGGAGGTTAGAACTAGAAAAGGGGTAGGATGTCAAAATTATTTAGATAATACTAAATTGAAACAGATTATGGCAATGGGAAGTGAATATTTTTCGATAAACTTTTCATATTATTGAATCTCATAGGAATAGGATATTTTCTTTAACGCTTTGATTATAAAAATGAAGTATTAATATATATGTCCTATAGCAGATTTGACATAAGTTACACATTCAACCACTAAGCGCTGTAGTCGATACACGAATGTGAGAAGAGAACTATAATCCCTGTTTTTAATTTGTCACTCATGTGATAGTATTTCTGGTGTTAATGTTCTTGGAAGACATTAAAATTGGCTTATATCAATTACATCTATTTCATTTAAATATTTTGAATTTTTTTTCCCCCCAGATATAAATAAGTACAGTACTTTACAATACGGGAGTTTTTCCAAGGTGTAAATGGAAAATATTCCATTTCACATCACGATAATCCGAAAGTGTTGAAAAAAGTAGACCAACTAGATAAATGGAAGAAAATCTTTCATTTCTCTCTGAGGAGAACAAGTGATATGGCAACATGGCGTGTGAGAGCCTGCTTCTACCACTTGGCATGCTGACCCTACTAAGTACATTAAGACAATTAGCTGACCTTAATTCCGCCTCATCGAGAAAAGACACTCATGATATACAGTGTGCACACAAACATCCTACTCGGCTCAGAGACCCGAGGTTTTAATTCGCGTCATACATTTTATATTTTACGAAACCGGCAAAATAAATCCAAGGGAGTTTAAGGGAGCCACCTAACGGATCGCCACAGACATGTGGAAATCGCATGGATATTTAAGAGACGTTTATTTATTTATACAAAACTAGATAGCTGTTGACCGCGGCTTTGCTCGCGTGGAAGTTGATTATTTACAAATACGAAAATATACATATGTATTTACAGATTAATTTAAAATATTACGTTACGTTGATGACCATAACTTGACCTCAGATCAAAAATAATGCAAGTCCGATACAAGCTTTCACCCCCTTTTTCATCCCTTATTAAATAAAATTTCCAAAATTCCTGAAACACGTATTTATTTGTTTTACGTCAATAACCGAAATAAAATATTTTGTTTATGTAACTTTCCAAATGACGGACTTTCATACATATTATCATACATATTATCATCTCCTATTTTGACCCCTTTGGGGTGGAATTTTCTAAAATCCTTTCTTAGTGGGTCCCTACATAACAAAATGAATATACAGTCCGAATTTCATGCTTGTAGCCTTGATAGTTTGCGCTCGGCAATGATGAATCAGTCAGTCAGTCAGTCAGGACATGTTATTTTATTTTTACAAAATTGGAGTTGAAAGGTAGCAACATGTTCTTATACTATATATTTTAAATGTTATTATTTAAAAAAAAAATAGCATAAGGATGTAATTAGGTAATTTTCAATGGCGTTCCACCCTTTTGTTTTTGCATCTATTACTGTTAACAACCTGTAGACTGTGTCAGTGATTTATTAAAGGCATATATCTTCCGCTACTGGCTTGATAGGCCTTTCGTAGCTTCATATCAATACTAATATTATAAAGAGGAAGGATTTAATTTTTTGTTTTTTGTTTGTAATGCATAAACTCAAAAACTACTGGACCGATTTTAAAAAATCTTTCACCAATAAAAAACTACATTATCAGCAGGTAATATAGGCTATATTTTATTTTGAAAATTTAATTTATTCCTCATAAATATGTCGATAGTATATTATATAATCGTTAGAAAAAAAAATGTTGTTGAAGGGAAAGTTGGGTTGGTGAAGGGGGTGGGGCGGTAGGGGTGAGGAAAGAGGAATGAGATGAAAATAGGAGGGAGGATAAAAAGAGGGAGGGGGCTATACAGTGATGGTAGGACTGTATTTTTTTTTTAAAAAGTAAAAAAGTTTTGTTTTTATATTGACATGATGGATGATTTGAAGCTTTGTTTTACAGGATTCTTTACAATATTTTTTTACGGGAAGGGGGTTAGTACCTTATAATCTAACCTAAGACCAGGGTAGACCAACATCCAGTCCCCGGCCATTAATTCATTACTGTTAAAGAGGTAAACTCACCTTTCACCAATGATCCCATACCTGGAATCGTTCCCGGGACCCTTATCTCAGTAGAGAGACACGCTACCGACTGAGATAAGGTGTCGGATTGGCTTTCTACACTAAATAACGCAATTTGTAGCGCGGAGTAAATGTTTAGAAACATATCTAACTTTCCTAAAATAATCAAATAACTGTATAGTATTGTCACACAGAAAGTTATAATATAATGAAGGATGGTTTTGACCACAACAGTTGTTGAATATATGTCAAGCGTGTGCTGGAATCTAAAGACAACTTTTTTCTCTTCCATTAAAAATAAAAATCTCATCTAATTCATGCTCATGACATATATCCAACAACTGCTGAGATTACCATATGAATAAAATTAAATTCTATGTTTCTACTAAAGCAATATTTTATTTATTTTGAACAAAGTAGGTGATCTGGTGGTCTATGGGTAAGGTGTCGGACTGCTGTTTTCGGGGTCCAGGGTTCAATCCTCGGTCCCGGCACAGATTTATTTGATTGCCAAACCCTTCCTTCACCTCTGACAAGAAGTGTATTAATCACAACTTGTGAATGTGGGAAATGCCAGGCCTCCACCGTGGTTCGGATTCCACGTTAAACTGTAGGTCCTCCATTTCATCTCACAATCACCCTACCATTACACATTAGCGTTAAGTGCTTACAACCAGAACGGGTAGTAAGACGTGGTGCTAATAATAATAATAATAATAATAATAATAATAATAATAATAATAATAATAATAATAATAATATTTTGGCCAAATAACATGTTTCACAATAAAAACTGCAAAAACACTCACCTTAACTCGCGTCTCCTACAACCCCGCCTTTAATCCTTATAGAAGATAGCTGTATTCGCATGTCTGCTTCTGCATTACTTCTGTTACAATATTTTGTTTTGGTTGACGTATTTAAAGCCTTACAGATATTTTAAAGTCTTGGGGAGCCCACTTTGAGAAACTCTGGAGTCGAAGGAGATTTGTGTTCAAATCCCAGTCGAGCATACACATTTTTTTTATTTTCCCAAAATGTTTTTCCACTACCCCTCCACACAAATACTGGTACGTTTCCTCTAAATTATATCTTACTCGTCTCTATTGCATTAGTGTAACTAGGCAGATAGCCCGAACTCGTAATAAAAAAAATGCGATATATACAAATACACTGGCTACGTAATATACTGTCAACATTTTGTCTTGGAGTCTCTTATGGTGATTCATTGGTAAGGGTGTCCATATTTGGCTAAATATGACCCTATTTTATCTCAGGATTAAGAGGAGAGGGGACTGTTACATAATTATATGCTTATCCAACTACCGGGATATTTTAACTATAAGCGTTAGATATGGGTGTTAGGGGATAAATGTTATGATCTAACTCATATTAGTCTGTAAGTCGTTTAAATAAATCTACGTTAAATGGCCTACAAATAAATCGGCATTATTACCCTTCCATAGTCTCGTGAAAAGCTGTGTAGGTCTACTATCGTGACTAAAAGACTGTACAAGACTGCAACGAGTGGACTCATCCCGAGTGTATAGTCTTCGCGCCTTGCGAATCTGCTCGGCGGGTCAGGCTACCTATCATCCTAGAATCCCCCCACCACCTCTAACAACCTTAGCGGCGGGCAACGGCCCACATTCCACGCTGACGGATAAAGAAGTGGTGGGGTTAGGGTGAGGGGGGAGTGGGAAGTGGTAGGGGAAGGAGGGGAGGGGTGGTGAAGGCCGTGATCCACTTGATCAACATGGGAGGGAGTACACTCGTGTCCATACCACGGTCATACGTTTGGCAACACTGCCGTGCATAGCTTCTGATGAACTGGCCGGTTACATTTAGCATACCGCACGTAGACAGGTCTTTCTCAAGTCCAATTTTCGTAAGAGGAAACTTATCTGACATTTATAGAGTAGCTACAATCCAATTTTCATAGGAGGAAACTTATATGTCATTTATAAAGTAGCTAAAGTCATTTTAAAGTAAAAAAATTTATCTAACATCTATAAAAGTAGCTAAAGTACAATTTTTAAAGGAATAATATTATCTGACAACTAGAAACGTAACTAAAGTTCAATTAAACAAAAAACATCCAGCCTCTCTCTAGAAAAAAGAGCTATATCATAATTTTCATAGAATTAATATTATTTGTTAATTATAAAAGTAGCTACAGTCCATTTTTTTTTATCAAAATAAACTAATCGGACATTTAGAAAAGTAGCTACACTCCAATTTTCATGGTAGTAAACTTATCTAATGTCTATAAAAATAGCTACAGTCCAAGTTTCATAGAAATGTACTAATTTGACATTTAGAAAAGTAGCTACACTCCAATTTTCATGGTAGTAAACTTATCTAATGTCTATTAAAATAGCTACAGTCCAGGTTTCATAGAAATGTACTAATTTGACATTTAGAAAAGTAGCTACACTCCAATTTTCTTGGATAAAAACTTACCGGATGGTTAAAAAAGTAGCTACAATTCAATATTAATGGTAAGAAACTTATCTAATTTCTATAAAAAGTATATAGAGTCCAAATTTCATAGAAATAAACTTATCTGACATCTATAAAAAGTAGTTACACAGCTAGTAAATTAGCTACAGTTCAATTTTAATGTTAAGAACTTATCTGATATTTATAAAAACTGCTACATTCCAATTTTCATAGAAATAGACTTATCTAGCATCCAGAAAAGTAGCTACACTCCAAATTTCTTAGAAAAAACTTACCGGACAGCTATAAAAGTAGCTACAGTTCAATTTTCACGGTGAGAAACTTATTAAATTTCCATAAAAATAATCACAATCCAAATCTCATATGAATAAACTTATCTGACATATAGAAAAAGTAGCTACACTCCAATTTTCTTAGGAAAGTTTACCGGTTAGCTAGAAAAGTAGCTATAGTTCAATTTTAATGGTAGAAAACTTATCTAATATCTCTATAAAAAAAAAAGGGCTAGAGTCCAATTTTTACAGGAGCAAACTTATACGACAGCTTGAAAAGCTTATACAATCCGATGTTCATAGGAAGAGTCTTTTAGAAATACAAACATTTCTACTGTCAACATTGATAAAATTTTACTGCATTCTGAGCTTTATTTGATAGATATTGATAATAACTTGACACAACTTGACATATACTTATATAAATATGGTTTCACTAACGTTTGTAAATATCAATAAAATATCTTCATATCTGATTCGTGCTGTATCGAAGGGATAATTAATTCAGACATTTACAAACGAGTTGAAGTGAAGGAGATTAGTTCATCTGGACGCAAACGTACCACCAAGTTGAACATTTGTTTTTACACGAGAAATGTTTTTTTTTAAGTCCATTCGCCCTAAAAGGGGTGTTAAATGACAACTAGCAGAATGTGTAAAAACGGTTAAGGCCCTTGGCCCTGTCAAGTGCAAGTCTAAAACCTATTTTGTGGAATGGTAGGAGGGAGAGTGAAAGGCGTGGCGTGGATTCACAACCTACCAAAGTATCCTTCCGCCCCAACAAGAACCGATGGATCACGGAAACCGTATGGAGAATCATCCGTTTGAAAATACCAGTTTTCTCTAGAAGAAAAGAAATTTTTAAATTAATATTTTCAACACCCCTTCTAAGATAATGAATTGATGTTTATTAATTGTTACATTTTCTTATTTTTTGTTAAAAAGCTGGCAGTTTTCTATTGAAAAATGTCAAAATTGTCGATATCTGATCACCGTTAAAACTATAGAGGAGGTGTGTATATAAAAATTATAACTTAATCAACATGCTTCTATTCTTGAACAAACCGTTTCAGAAAAGACAATTGCAAAAAAAAAAATTCTTGAAGATAACCGTTTGTTCCCATGGCTCTGCATTTCCACGCCAAATGAAAAGGGCCAAAAGCCTTAGGATTAAAACATAACTATACGCAAATAGTTTGATTTAAAAGTTAGCTTAGATTTTTTTTCATCATTTTGGAACAATTTCATTTTAGAAGTTATTTGAAACATGTGTGGAATCAGAAAAATCTCCTAATTATCTATGCTGTATATTGCAATACAAACTAAGGTGTAATATGCAAGTTAAATTCTGTTTTTATTCCCTTTTCACTTGGTGACTCTACTTTTAATTTATTTTGAAGCGTATTTTAACAAACAGCATGAAACGAATTTTTAAATATATAAATTGAATGATAATTTATATATATATATATATATATATATATATATATATATATATAAATTGTCTCAACATTAAGTTTAATGTGTTGTTTTAGTACTAAATTCGTGTACGTATTTAAATGGACTTGAAAGAGATACGGTGTAATGAACTAGCTCAAGATCGGGCTAGAGTATAGTGAGGTGGACTGGATAGAGCTAGCTGAAGGTAGGTATGGGTGTAGTAAGGTGGACTGGATAGAACTAGTTCAAAATAGAGATAAGATGCAGTGTGGCGGACTGGATAAAACTAGCTCAAGATAGGGATAGTGTGTAAAGAGGTGGATTGGATAGAACTAGTTCAATCTAGGGCAAGAGTGTAATGGGAGACTAGAAAGAACTAGTTCAAGATAGGGTTAGGGTGTAATAAGGCGGAATGGATGGAAATAGCTTAATAGAGGTATAGGGTGTATTGAGATGTAATTAATAGAACTAGCTCAAGATAAGGATAGGTGGGGTACTTTTGTAAGTGCGTCAATGAGCTTTTACGTCCATAATGGCATAGGGTAGGTAAGTAAATAAGTAAGTAAGTATGTATGTAGGTAACTCGAAGTAGGCTATTTATTTGATTTTCTTAAACTATTTAATCTGGGGGGGAGGGGGGTTGTTAGAGTGGCTCATTTAATTTCAACCACATTCAAAAAAATAAAGGAATTTTAAAAGTAACTAAAGGAATATACTTAAGGCATTTTTTTAATGTAATTTTATCTTATTAACATCCAACCGGACATTGAGTAAACTATTTTTTAAATATTTTCAAGAAGATTGCCCAGCCCAAAAATAATAATAATAATAATACACTATGTTAAATTATTACGTCGATAAGAATATGTAAAAATAAATATAGATAAAAAACTGTTGTTGATGAGGTGTTCTATTATTTTTTATCAAAATATTAGTTTTCTTTTTCTTACGGCTTCTTGGTATGTCTCGAACTTCATTAGCTTCAATCAATTTTTGTATAATAAAAAAAATCATAGCATTCATCATAATCTGTTCAACAATGTAGGCTACTAGAATCATGATTAATGACCATGCTAAATAATAACGCGAAGTTTTTTTTAAAAGTCAACTGTTGGACAAGAAAGGTAAGATGAATAGCGCGTGATCATTACGATGATAACTAAATTTCCTATCATAATATAAGACTCAACCGATGACTACAGGCGTCCTAGCTCCTTGTACAAACCTAATTTGATTGCATTCAATTGGACAGTGACGCACATCTCAATTACATGACCCAGCCTCAAGCTCTCTAGATTCTTCATTCTTTCTTGGTATAAAAGGACTCTCTAGACAGTTAACTAATTTATTACCAACGTAATTAGTCCCTGTAGTTCAGTAAGGGTTTGGCCAGTTTTTGGAATGGAACGTGAAGTAAATTGTTTTTTTTTTTTTTAAAGATTGGAGTAGCTAACTCGAACTTTCTAAGAATACACGCTATAATATTAACACATGAATTAATAACATACTCAAGGTTGAAATATAAGTGAATGCAAGTTAAGGTCCAAAATTTGTATAGTTTTGATAATAACAAAAACTTGTATCTCCAAAATATATACAATATTTTTTCAGTAGATAAATTAAGTGTAATTTTATACACCTATAAATCACAACCACTCTTGAATATTGATCATGGGCGTTGTTAAATTGGAATATTAATTTTTATCTTAATTTAATAAAACTATTTTTTTTTTTTAGAATTCTACAATGTTAATGAAAACTATTCAAAAATTAATAAGAATAGAATTATCTAGAAAATTAAACTAAACGTCTATACTGAAGAAAAATATTATATTCATTGTAGACAAACAAGTTATTTGCTATAGGTCTGTAAACAAATACTTTTCTTAACTCGTGTTCTTTTTCACCCTATTATAACTTAGAATGGTATGCCAAATACTAAACACCTTACGCAAGTGTGAAGATAAATTAGATAGCAGAACAACCATAAGTTATATATTATATATGCACCAAAGAAATTAGATTGAGGTTGTCCAAGGCCAAGGAAGCTTTCAACATGAGGAGGTTACTGCTGACCAGCAAGTTGGGTTTGGAACTGATGAAAAAAAATCTGATGAGATGATACATTTAGAGCATCGCGCTGTATGAAACCAAAAAAATTGGACTCTCAGGAAGATGGAAAATAAACACTTGTGTAGCTTTGAATTGTGGCTTGAAAAGATCAGATGGACAGACAGAGACACAAATGAAGAAATGATAAGAAAAGTGGGTGAGAAGAGAACAATTTTGAATTTGATTCTTTGGTACAAAACAAACTGGATCGGACACATTCTTAGGAGGAATTGTCTTCCACACGACGTCTTGGAAGGAAAGGTTGAAGGAAAATTGAGCTTAGGAAGGAGGATTCAAATATTAGATGACTTGAAGGAAATAAAAAAAAATCATCAGAGCTGTAGGAGGCATAGTTCGGGGTTAATTGTTGGTCTAAGTGCACTGACAAAAGTAATAGACCTGTCGTAAGACAGAACACCTAATAATAAATAATATATCCACTACAACCAGATTTAAGGCCATTAGCATGTAGTAAAATACAAAAATAAACTATACAATTTAAATGTTCGGTCCTACTAGGGATCAAACTCGGGAACCAAAAACCCAGTAGACAAGGTTTTCTTAACATCTTTGCTGAAGATGTTGAACAGTAAGTTAGCCCACTGTTGCGGTGAGTGGTACGTCACAGACCTACAATGTACAACGGGCAGAAGCGTGGAGAGGGGATGGATGAAAGTCCTGGTAACGGGACAGCTTGCATTTTGTTCCCCAGTGACGCTACTGGACAGCTGCCGCCACTACGCGCAGCCGATGGTTAGCGTCTCCGATAACTGCCGTCCCTGCTAGGGGGTGTCGTGGAGTGTTGCCAGGGTAAATAGAGCATATTCAGACTGTACCTGTGAATGTTTTCATCACTCAGTAGAACACTCATTGATCAGGTATAGATGGAAAGATATTCTCATGCGGAGTTGTGATTATATGAGTGATTGGTCAAATGGGGAACCTAGAGTGAGAGAACATATCACAGATACAGTTGAACAAAGCTCTTATTACCATGGAAACACGCCACGACACGCCACTGAGTTTAGAGCTTGGACTCATTAGGGTTATCGGAGACTTTGTTTCAATCATAATTCACTTATTGAACGGATATATCTTCATACTAGGGTATTTCTTAGTGTTTATCAAAGTGTGGTACTCATACCACTGGTGGCTCGCTGTGGCCTATCAAGGGGTCCAAAGGCTATCAGGAAGTTTACTAATAATAATTAATTAAATAAACTTGATCATATATGGTGAAAACATTTGAAATGCAAAATATTAAATATGAAATAACCATACAATGCTGTATTTATTTGGTCGCTAAACACAAGTCAGGTAGAAAAGGAAGTATGTGCTAACATTAAGTCCGCAAAGCTGAACAATTATTATGCAAAACTATGTTTAGAGTGTTAAAAATAATCAATAAACTATTTAACCTTTTAATAGAATGTAATCATTTATATTTTTCCATATTTAAAAAAAATGTAAAGCAGGCTTACTATTGAAAATTATTACCTAAAATAAAATAACCTTAAACTGATGTTTTTCCTTCATCATTTTCTACCCCTACCCTTACCTCCTGCACCCCTTCTCCTAGAGCTCCAGTGATCTCCTAATTGGCGGTTGTCCCTCACCAAAACTTTGTGAATGGGGAATGGCAGTTATAAAGTAACCGACTCACTAAAGCAATCCGCAACTAATTAAAAATGTTCTTTTGTAATCCTATTAAAATATACATTACTTATTTGAGGAAAACTAACCTATGTTTCTATATATTCACTTAGAACATATAAATGAGACAATTTGCATGAAAATTTCATTGAAAATGTTTTGATTTTATCTTATGAAAATTTTGTCTCGATACTATAAAACATTATTATTATTATTATTATTATCACCGCGTCTTACTACCCGTTCGGGTTATACGCTTTAAGTACTAATTACGCTAATGGATTAGGAATTGGGAAGGTTGAATTAGAGGAAGTGAACCCGCACTTGCGTAGAAGTATAGTGGAAAACCATTTAGGAAAAACCACACCCAGTTCACCCGACCGAGATTCGAACCTCAATCTCCCCGTCCTCAGCAGTTGAGCTCAACTCGACTAGTGGGTTAGCCAACTACGCCACCGAGGTGGGTTATAAAACTTATTAAGGTGGGATTGAACGGACGCGAGAAACAGCTATTGTTTTTGCAATTTTATGGCGAAACCTTTTTTGACACAAATAAATAAAATATTGCTGTAGAAGAAACAAGGTTTAACTTTCTTCGCCTAGTGATATACACAGTTGTTGAATATCTGTCATGAGTGCCCTGGAATTTAATGACAAGTTTTTCTCTTCATTGAAAAGGTTTGTCATCTAATGCCGATATGTTCGTGACATATATTCAAAAACTATTGATATCAGCATGTGTATAAAACTAAAAGATATGTTTGTACTGAAGAAATGTATTTGATTTACTTAGGCAATAAAAAAAAAGTTTTGCTATAAAAACTGAAAAAAAATGATTTTTCTCCCACCCCCTTGCCTTCCATCTTAAAGGTGTATGGCCCAATATTAATAATATAACAATTATATATATATATATATATATATATATATATATATATATATATATATATATATATATATATATATATATATAAAGCGTCTTCTTAAACCAAACTTGGATCAGTGTATCAAATATAGATTAAATGTACATTTTAAGCGCAGTGTTTACTCATCGTTTAAAATTTTGGCATCTAATGCAACAATTTTTAGAAAAACAAATTATGGAAAGATTTCATATTTGGAATGCTAGAAGTATTTGAGTATTATTTCAATGAACCTTCAATTAATAGCGTAAAAAATTGCCAAATAAATGTAATATTAAATTAATTATATTGTATACTTAAATGTGTGTAATAAATGAGGGAAGTAAATCAAATAATGCCGACTTATTTTAACTTTATAATGGTACTTCATCCACATTAATATTCAATCTGAAATTCATGCAAAATGATACAAGCTGAGGTTCTTCATTGTTTGCCCCTGGATTTTGAAAATATATCTGATACAACCCCGCAATGCTCGAAACAGAACGACCTGGTCAGAGTAGAGCAGACAGTTCATCCTTTCTCACTCTAAGTCAATGGCTGTTCTTGAAACCATAATCTGTCGCTAGTGGTTTTGGCATGTTTGTGGAGCTTATCGCCCTGACCCATCACTATCTATCCTTAGGGATTGTCACCTGGTTCCCCCCAGTTTTCAAGTCAATGTAGCTACTATTGATGAAACGGGTTTTTATTCATTATGGCTGAGTGTAATTGCATTTAATGTTTTTAGGGATGTGTGAAGTGTAATAATAGTGGAAAGAACATTTTTATTATTTAAAAAAATGGCCCCACAAAAGTTTAAAGATGGCAGAAGGTATGTAAAAGGCAAAAGGTAATAAGCATTCCAAGGCAATGAAACGCCTTTATGAATAAATTCGGAGAGCCCGAACCGCTAATAATGAGGTGAAATGACTTCAAAAATATATTATGTTATTGAAGTTAAATAATTATCTTTTTTTGACAATTCTTTTGAAATCTGGAACCAAATCAGGAACCTCCAACTTAGCACGTCAATATCTTACCACTGAGCTATCTAAGTCTAACCCTGTGTTAGGTGGGTCATTTATCGCTCATATTTTAATGGGTAGTCGGTAATAGATATGTAAAATCGTCGGCCATTTAATAACAATCAGAAACACACTCCATCGTGTATCCAGGGTATCCTTATGCTGCCGTTTGGACATTTTTTTATTAATTTTAAATGGTCTCTTGGATATAATTTATAGTAAATAATGATTATCTATAATATAATATTAAAGTTACTAAAGAGCCATGCCCTGCCACACGTCTTTCGCCAAATATGCTTTAAAGTATGACTAATAAATAGACCTACTTCTTAGCATTGTACAAATACTGAGTAGATAGCTCAATGGTGAAGCTTTGGTGCACCAAGCACAAGGGTCCAGGTTCGATTACCATGTACACTACAGTAATAATTTTTCTAGTATATTAAGAAAAAATAAAGTGCACCCCTGTGAACGGATTTATATGTTCCAAAATATTAATCTTTTGAACTGTTATAAAAATATTTAGGCCTTTATAACTAAAACTCCAACAATGCAGAATTATTTCATCTCTTAATGGCTCTATTCTCCATGATATATTTTATGCTCTCATATTTCAATTTTAAAGTTAAGATAATATTTAACTTAGAATTAACAGGTTATATTTTTAATAAATGAATAGTCTTTATAATCTACCTATTATCTACTATTTATTAATTATTTAATTTATTTATTTAGTATAATGGCAAAGTGGATTGTTGTTAATCTTGTACCACGTTCACAAATACTAAAGACATGACTTTCAAACCAATGAAATTTGAGTAAGTGGATGATATTAATTTTTATTGGGAAAGGTGTTTTAAGTTCCTTTAAAATGACACGTAGGTGTTTACAAATCGACACTATTAATGAATTCAGTACAAAATTGTATAGCAATGTCATAGCCTTGATTTGATAGGTTTGATCAAAACTTGAGGGTTGTATCACTATTGAATTAATCGCCCCACGTTGGGTACCAATTGAAACACTACGGATTAATTCCCTGATATAATAATGCTGGGTTCCTGGATTCTTACAAACTTTCTCTGGCCCTCAAGGGGGCCACCTACTTAATGAAAATATCCTCACATTGTAGTATTTCTTTTGAAAATACTGTCCTGAAGTAACATAACCAATAAAACAATCCACAACTATCCTATAATTTTAATTGCAACTCCATTTCGCTATATAATAAAAAAAACTTAAATATTAAGTGTTATAATTTATATAATATTTTTTAAATAACTAAAAAAGTTAAATTAACCCATTTTAGATAAAAAAAATTCGGGAGAGATATCACAATTCTGAACTTAAGGTAAATTTCTATGAACATAATATTTTGCTTTACTCAAACAAATAATACTTCTTAAAAGGGTCCCAAATGACAATTTCTGAGAATTTCTTGGAAACGTCAAAATTGACCTTTATAATAAGAAATACCTTAACGAGAATACTTCCATTCAAGTAGATGATGCATTTAAGACCTGTCTCGCGGACAAAATATTTCTAAGCACCAAATATCATAGTAGTAGCTATATACATACATACCAATTTCTTCAATATGTTAGGGATGAGAAAGGTTGAATTTAGATGAAGTGTACATGTATTTGCATACATTTAGAGGGGGGGGGGGCAACAAATTTCAGAACACCCAACCAGGATTCTAACCCTGATACCCCCCCCCCCCCCCACCCGTCAGCAGCAGTCCATTCTAATGCAAGAGTGACGACTTAAGCCTTGTAGCCACCGAAACATGTCTTCTTCCACTAAGAGGTCATAAAGTTATTAAAAGGAAATAAAAAATACTTCTTTCTACCCGCTTTGGTGGCCATGTGGTCTAACGTGCTAATCTTGCAGTAGATTAGACTATATTGCAGTTCGAGGTTCGAATCGTGGTCGGGTGTACTGAGGGTTGTTTAATAAATATAACTTCCCTAGTCCCTAAAACCACTAGCGTAATTAGTACATAAGCATATAGCTCAAACGGATAGTAAGATGCGGTGCTAAAAAAAAAGCCACTCTTTACAATTGAGCATCTAAAATGATGGGCAGGGGAGATGGGAGCCAACCCTTATATCACCCTCCCTCCCTCCCCCCACCGAACCGTTGGAAGTCTAACAAGCTCTAACCAAGGTCACGAAGAATGTGTCGGACCGGGGACCAAAGTCATCGCACGAGTCCATCATCAGCTATTGTTATAACGGGGAGAATGAGTTGTACTTGCCCAGTTAATTGCTCTTCTCTTGGATAGCGTGACGTTACCGAATACTGTACCCTTCCTTCTCTTACCCTCCCCCCCTCCCCCTTCCCAAGGACGTCTTTGAGTCACGAACTCTTAAGGTGCGGCAGAAGGGAGCACGAGTAATTCTACAGTTTTTATAGCATTACATTTTTTTGGCAAAAATAAATCAAATATTTCTCCAGTAGCAACATATAGTTTAGTTTCCTGCACATGCTAATATCAACAGATCTTGAATATATGTCAAGGGTGTCCTGGAGTTTTGTCAAACTTCTTTTCTTTATTTAAAAAGTTTTGACAACATTCCAGGACACCCTTGACAGATATTCAAGATCTGTTGATATTATCATGTGCAGAAAACTATACTCTATGTTGCTACTTAAGAAATATTTGATTAATTTTTGCCAACAAATTTATATTCAATAAAAATTAGAAAATACTTGCACTCCCTTCTGCCACACCTTAAGGAACGGAGGAGGGGTGGGTCCATAAAGGACGTCACACTCCTGATTGCCTGGTGGTGGCATTCCTATTTACTAACAAAGGTACGGGCTATCCGACGTAGGAGTGTAGGTAGCTAACAGCTAACAACTAGCAAAAGTTACTAGATTTACTCACATGTATTCATCCATCCATCCGTCAAACCATATGATCTACAAGATCATGTGTTGAACTGTCACTTTTGGAGGTCAAAACTTTCACAACTAACAATTTGTTTTAAATTATGTTTTACTTTAACAGTTTTTAAATTATTAAAATAACTTTTAAGAAAATAGCCGTTTGCATGTTGTGGCTCCTAAAACCTTTTATTTCCACCGGAATCGGGACGTATAAGCTATAGCTCCACCATTTCATCACTTATTCTAAGCACCCTTGCGTGGTTAATGGTTGATCCCTTAGCTAGGTGCTATTCAGGTGGTGAGATGGCCTTTTATAGACTGACACCTACTAGAAGGGAGATATAATCATTGTTATTTGTGATGTTTCTCTTGGCGAGATTGGTAGCGTTTAAACTTAAAATAAATAAATAAATTCACAAATAACGTTGAAATTTCTGTTGACCATAAGAACAAATGACTTGTTTAAAAAAAAGACACATTTTAGGCCAAAATAAATCAAACATTGCTACAGTAGAAACAAAGAGTTTAATCTTCTTCACCTGAGTGATATCAACAGTTGTTTAATATATGTCATGAGCATAGCAGCATTAGATGATACACTTTTTAAATGAAGAGAAAAAGTTGTCATATCTCAGGATACATTTGACAGATATTCAACAACTGTTGAAGGCACCATGTGAAGATAATTGATCTTTTTGATTGTTCTGAAACAGTCTTTGATTTATTTTGACCAAAAAATTTGATATAAAATATGCGAAGACATTGATATTTTCTCACGTTCACTACATCCCCACCTTAAACTAAAAAAAAACAAAAAACAATCTCTCGGGTATTACCAGGTACTTCAGATAGCCTATGATAAAATAAAGCAGCACCTTTTGTCTCTATTTTGGCATGAGTCATATTTTAAAATAACAAAGGACTTTTTAAATAACGTGGTATTACGTAACCTCTGTCGCATATCTTTGCGTTCTAATAAATGGCAAAGCAAATATTTCACCTTCAATGACGTACTACGTCCCATGATTGTAGCAATGAATATATCAACTCAAGTCTAAGAAACCCTTGGTAAACACCAAAAGACGATAATCCACATGTCAAACTGGTTGAAACCGGATTTTAACAGAAGTATGAGAAGGTAAAAAGTTTCCAACTTCCTTCAAGATTATTTGACTTAAGTTGTTTCTGAGAACATCATTTCCTACAGCACATCTAATAAATCTATTTAGTAAAGAATTATTCGTTCTTCTAGTCAAAGAGAAGCATTTCGTTTTCTTGTATTTATAAAAACATGAATTATACACCTAATTTGTTTTTATCTTTGCTAACAAGACAAATATTTCAACAAACGGTACACTACCTACATCCCCTTCATAGGTGTCAAAACCACTTAAGTTAAGTAGGGTTTATCTCTTCTCGGTTGGTTAGTTTTGGTGGGTAACCAATACAGTGGCTTGGCTTGACAGCTATATCTGCCTCCCAGAGCAACAGTGGTATAAGTGACATGTCGACAAGGCTTAGTAGCTAGAAAGTGGCAGAAAAAGAAGATTGGTTTGCAAAATGGGGCGGGGGGGGGGGGGGAGGTGTAAGGAGATAACATGGCCAAAACAGCTCCAGAAACTTTTTGAACTATTACCCATTCGCAAAATTGATAGCTTTTTCTTTTACAGTCTAAAACATAGGCCTACTACAATACTACAAATACAATTCAATTTACCAACCAGTTTGTCAATTTGTTAAGGTGGGAGATGTAGGGGACACAAGAAATGGTCAGTATTTTGGCAGCTTTTGTCAAAATAAATCAAATATTGCTCCAATACAAACATAAGAGTTTTTCTTCACGTGGTGACCTCAACAGGTATTGAATATCTGGCAAAAGTGTCCTGGAATTTAATGACAAATTTTTCTCTTAATTTAAAGTTTCTCTTCTAATGCCGCCTTGTTCATTGTGGATATTCAGGAACTGTGGATTTCACCATAGGAAGAAAAATAAACACTGCGTTTCTACTGGAGCAATGTTTGATTTTTTTTTTTAATGACATTTTTTTATAAAATCTACAAACACATTGTTTTTTTCTCGCATTCCCTATATCCCTCCCTACCTTATGTTACATAAATCGACCTATCTCATCAAAATGTTTAAACAGGCAGGGTGGATAAATTTACTTATATTTAGTAACCTCACGATGGTAAAAAAAGAAAGGAAATAGATGCTAAGACTACCACGTATAGACTATACCAAAATGTAAACAAGAATGTAATATATATAACGGTGAGGGAGTGGTCTAAGGTAGAGTAAGTGGTCCTCAACGTGGGGTACACGAAGATCTCTTAGGCTTAGGAGTACGTAAAATGTAAATGTATGTACAGTAGCCCCATAGCTTCTTTGGTGCTGACTGACTGCTCACAGCTGATAGTTGACAGCTTAAAAAAGTTACCAGATCAAATTAGGTATCCTTACGCCGACCCAGATGATCTTAAAAAACATATGTTCATCAGATGTCACTTTTGACAGTCCAAATGTAGGTATATACCTGAATGTTGACTCTCAGAAGTCAGATGTGAGCTGTCAGTCAGCACCAAAGAAGCCACGGGGCTACTGTACCTATATATAATTATTGTATACATGGAAAAATTAATATATGTGTATGTATATTTTTATATTTGTATATATTATGCACGTACGTTTGTGTGAGTGTATATATATATATGTATATTTGTATGTATTTATATATGTATGTATAATGTATAATGTATGTATATATATAATGTTATAACACTAAATATATATATATAATGTTATAACACTAAATAATCAGGGCTAGATTTAGAGTTAGCCACAAAAGACCCTGGCGTTAAGGACATGGTAGCACCAATTTTATTCTAGATGTAGATTACAGAATATGTACTGTACAGTAAAGCTTGCATTGTGCACCAATAACTTTGGGAAAACAGATTTGAAAATAAATTATATTTGGGGAACGCGAACCAAATAAGGTTGAGTACCATTGTTCTAAGGTGTTAAACTCGCACTGCACTTGGATGCCGTTGATGATATACTGTTAGTTCACGGCAGGGATTGGCAAACTACGGCCCGTGAGTCCAATACGGCCCACCGGCGTATTTAATCCTGTCCGTGGGATAAATAATTTAAATACGTACAAAACTTTTTTTAAAATATAAAACCATGTAAAAATCAATATTTACAAGCTTGATAAATCATGCCCAAAAATACATGAAAATGTTTGCATCCTCATTTTTAATCTAACAATTATTGTTTTCAACCATGAAACTTAGGAAAAGTGATACTAGAAACCAACTTACTCATTAGCATCTGTCTTCTCTTGTGAGAGAAAAACCTTACAGTTCAACTCAGATTAAAAAAAAATATATTCTCGAACCTCATTCACAGTTTAAACTCATCTCATATTCTATCATATGAATCTTCTGAACTAACTTAAAAACATACCAAGTCATTGAGATATTTATGATTGTTTTTCATCTTCCGTCTATTTAAACTTATTCATGTCAGTCTATTATGTGTGTTTATAGTTTAAAAAAAATTATAAATAAATATCAATGAATAAAAGTCTTTGGCAAGTCAAACATTCATTCAAAAATCTGTCCCTCTTATAAGTAAGTTTGCACATCCCTGGGTTATGACATAATAGAGGTGCTGGAGAAGGGAAAAAAAGAGTGGGGTGCCTAAAGATGACTTTCCCTACCATTTTTCATTTTAGCTTTATTTTAATATGAGTGTAGCTTCTCTAAGATACCCGTCTCATACTTAAATCTTAGATTGTCTCTTATAGATCTGATTTTGAACATATTATTAAAAAATATACATACATAATTTAAAATATAAAGTTTCACTGGTTAAATTAAACACACGTCGTTGATTTAGAGTTAATTATGGTTAAATTTAACCCTACAGTTAAGAAAGTTACTAACCAACTTAGGTAGTCACGCGGACTAGATATTAGGCTCATATAGTTTTACTTTCCAAAGCTCAAATCACATCTGGGCTACTGAATTTTTTCTTCTATAAACGTTTTACCTCTATCCTTCTACGGAAACGAAGGTACATTTTCTCTAGATTATACCTTTTTAATTCCTACACAATTAGAGTGTTTAAATGCTTATATCTTGGACGGTTAGTAAGACTTCCATTACAAGGCCTCCGAAGGCTGTCCTTCTATCTTCGCCTTGGTCTTCTTGGTCTTCTCTTCACCGGTGGTCTTTCGTCTTTTGCTATTTTGACAATTCTGTCTTCTTGCATACTTTCATTAAGTTTCTTCCATTCTCTACTACGTGAAACTATCCATTAAGTGATGGTGTTGATTTGACAAGATTCTCTTATGTTCTCAATTTCTTTCTCTGTCTACTAGTGATTTATTAGTGATTGTTTTTTCGCCACTCGCATTTCTGCGACCTCCAGTTTTTGGGTACGTTTAGTTAGACTTCGTGTTTCTGCGGCATATGCGAGTATTGGTATTTCCATTGACTTATGTAGTTATTCTTTTGAATCTTATAGTAGATATGTGTTGTACCATATTGATAGAGTAATTAAGACAGCCGACTATTCAGTTACCTTTTGTTGGTTAATAAGACGTGAATCAAATGAAGTATTATATTAAAACTTATTTTATATCACCATACGTTAGGACATGTATATCCCTTTCTATAGGGGTGTCAGTCAATTTTGACAGTGCCATATTTGTTTATCGAGTCAACCTTTGTGTTTATATGCTCTAAAACAGTGTTTCTCAAACAGTGGAACGTGTACCTCCCCTGGGGTGCGTGAAGAATTTCAGAGAGCTATCAATGTGGCTCTGATTTGTATAAATCATAGTTGTAGTACCCGGTGTTTCCCGCCAGAAATGTTTTTGGTTTCATTATCATACGGGGAAGGTAACTATAATTCCAGCTTCCAGGTGCACTTTTCGTGAATTGGGGGTACTAATTTTTAATTTTTCAGATCTCTGCATGTGGTAGATATCACGCAATGTTCATAAAAGACACACACACTCTTCATTTTATTAATATTGTTTTGGTTCCATCCCGGTTTCTAATTAATTTAAAAGAAGCTAATAAAATTTTTAAAATTCTGGCCTTGAGAGGTACATGTTCCTGTTCAGTGGATACTCAAATTTAAATTTTCAGACCTCTGCGTGGAGTCAATTTCGCACAATACTCATGATAGACAAACTCTTCATTGTATTGAAATAAATAAAACATTATTTTATATAGTAAGTCTGATCAACAAACTACCTCAGATTTTGACGTGGTGTAATCCCTGTCACTTCTGCGTTAGCTTGCCACTAAAGTCTTAGTAAAATCTGAAAAAACTGTTTTTACTTTTCAAAATTGTGGGTATTTGTGTCTTCCTCTTTTTTTATTATTATAAACGTTTACTCGACTGGCGAAAGTTTTTAGAAACACTGTCTGCTCTAAAAGGTTCCTCTTTAGTCGATCAGACTATAGATATAATTCAAAGCAGGAAATAAGGTTTGTAAATCAAGTCGCATTTAGTTTTAACTTCATAGATTAAACATCGTTAAATATTTGCTCTACTTAGAGAACGGAAGAGGAAGCAAGATAAATAAAATGCAGCGTTGCCAAATATAAGTATCCCCATCACATGATATAAGCTTAATAGGCAAAAATATTTGTTTTAAGGTTTTTTTATGCAAGTTATTAAACAAATAATAAATTCCACAAATGTATTTTTTTTGTGCTACGCGCGTTGCCAATCTTATAGGATACTCACATATTTTCACTAATGAGTGAAGTTAGCAGCTAGAATAAAATCCATATTTATGTATAGAAAGCGTGGATAAACATTTAAAACATGTCGTCCTCAGTAAGCCCAAAATTGGCTGGAAATCGAACTCCAACCCTCCCGTTAACAGTAAACCAAATCAGATGAGACTGACGCCTTAACACACACACACCTTCCTTCCATACCTCCTTTGTCTGAGACTCTTTGCTCTTCCATATGAGCTAAGGAGGCTGGGTTCAAATCCCTGTGGTGTGTAAATTTTCTTCTTCGTCAAATCTGGGCTTCTTCAATAACGTTGTTAAATTAATGGTAACCCGCCTCGGTGGCATAGTTGGCTAACACGCTTGTCGTGTTGAGCTCGACTGCTGAGGACGGGGAGATCGAGGTTCGAATCTCGTTCGGGTGAACTGGGGGTGGTTTTTCCTAAATGGTTTTCCACTCTCCCTCCACGCAAATGCGGGTTCACTTTCTCAAATTCAACCTTCCCAATTCCTAAGCCATTAGCGTAATTAGTACATAAAGCGTATAACCCGAACGGGTAGTAAGACGCAGTGCTAAATATTATTATTATTATAATAAATTAATGGTATGTGGATTGGATGTTGTGTGTCCTCAGTAGTTGATATAATTTTTGTGTCGATAGAATTAGATGGTTCAGAAAGTGAAGGTTAATTCCCTACGATAATCATGATTTAAAATAGTATCTAATTAACTCTTAAATTTAATCTGCTCTCATTTTCCGCCCATGAAAAGTGTCTGTTAGGCTGTTCTTGCTGGCAGCTCGCTAAATACCGGTTGCAGGCCGCGGTGTACATCCGGCCTAGAGATGTGTAGCTAGCAGCGCGCACGCGCAGAAAACAGCAAGCAAACAGCTGCATTCTCACCGGTCACACAGTCAGGGGTGAGGATAAGAGAAAGGAGGGAGGTGAGGAAGGGATAGGCTGTGTGAGTCGTCAGGGGTGGGAACTACAAGCATGGGCAACGCAAGAGAAGCCACATAAGGAGGACTAAAATATGACAAAGATAGAAAGACAGGAAGAAGACCGTAAAAGGGTGGAAAAAGAGGTTAGAATGAGGACTCTAGGATTGCAAAAGAGGATGGGAAAGAAGACAATAGTAGAATATAAAGAAACAAGAAATATACTAGAATTGAATATAAATAAGAAGATAAAAATTCTAGAAAGATAATGTAAAGAGGACAAAAGATGAATAGAAACAAGATAAGAATAAGTATACGAAGAAGACAACAACGATATTAGAAAGATGATGTGAAGAAGACAATAAAAATACTACTAAGATAATATTAATAGGACAAGAAATAGAATTGAAGAACAATGTGAGGTAGACAAGTAATTAAATATATAGAACACAATATAAAAAAGCGGATAGAATAAAGGAACGAGAGGGTTGAAAATAATATATGGAAGATGACAAAGAGCTTAGATATAGAATAATATAGAAAATACAAGAAAGAAATTATATAGAGGATATAAAGAAGACCAGAAATTTAATTTAAATAAAACAATAGACTAGAACAGAGATATAGAGAATACAATATAGATAGCAAGAAAGAGGATAATAGAGACGATACAGAGAAGACAAGAATAAGAATATGAAGAAGATAATGAATATATTAGAAATAAAAAAAAAAATGAACGAAGACAATAAAGAGGCTAATATGAACAACATGAAAGATAAAGTAATGAATAGATAGCACCCCAGATCCGTCCTGTTGCCTTAGTGGTTTTAAAGACCAACTGAATTCTTAAGGGGACCTGATTCGACACGAGGTAAAGATAATACCATAAAATATAAATTTATGATGTATGTTTGTAATGATATGGAATTTTACATCTCAATACTTAATTATTCGCGTTTATATTCAAAAATCACGATATTATAAATTAGTGCGGGTAGTAAGATTTATTTGTTTTAAATCTGTTAAGTGGTACGGTGACCTCTTTCTAAGTCTCTGTTTAAAAAGACAACTCAGTTTGGTCAACAGAAACGCACATGAATGACCGCACCTCTTTTTTTTTTAGGAAGTTTCCAGAAGATGTCGCTTGATATACCCCTTCAGGGTGCGCATCTTTTCACTTCCTTCCTGAAAAAAAGCTGAGTAGGTAAAGTCTATATAAATCTTAAACCATGTTTTTACTGGAATCTAAATCTCGCATGTCAGGAATTGTCGTGTATATGACATAATAGTCAAGCATTTAAATTAAAGTCAATAACGTGTGAAATATCGAGAACAAAAAACTGTTTATATACTTATAATAAAAACTATAAAAATACCAGGACTTTTAATTTCTAAAATAAGATATCAACCCTTTTTTAAATTAATATAAATACAGGACTTGGACCCAATTTAATCATGATAACAATTAATGTCACCCTAATGGGGGCGAATAAACATTAATGTATCACTTTATCTTTTTTAAACGTTACATGTTCTACTAAACATAAAAAAAAACTTAGTAATTAACAACTCTAGTTTTGGGTATCAAATGTGTCACCTACTTATTAAGTTAAATCATTTAGGATATGTAAGTTATAATAAATGAAATGAAACACAGCACAAAGAGTGTGTACAAGTTTACTGTGGCGGTCAAGAACGCTCAGAGATAGTTGGAACTCTAATTTTTAATTATGTATTCTGCCCAAACTTTTTTCTAAAGACAAATTTGTTATCATCGCTTACCTGTGTCGTAACCGCAGATTAGGGAAAATTGCGCCCGGGAAAACTGCACCTTTTCAGAAAAAAAAGGGAAAGACTGAGCCTTCAAATGAATCATCACACCATTAGGTGGTAAAAGTGCGCCCCATACACTGTTTTAAACACTTTCAAAACAATTACGCCCAAGGACCTAACAAAGTGTTTGAAGAGTCTAATCTAGATTTAAAAAAATGGAGTAAAAGGTCGTCAATAATTAGTTTGATAACTTCAATTTATACGTTTACATCAAACGCTTACAGATACACACTAATATTTATTTCATTGAAAAATCAAACCTAACCTAACCTAACCTAAACAACAGGCGAAGAGACAGGACCTCGACCTGCTCAAGACATCATGATGTGCGATGAGTCAAGAAATACCCACCCTCCTAAACAGAAGGATGAAATGAACTGATCTACACCGGTGAAAATAATATTAAGGTCATGAGGAAGGTTAGAAAAGTTAAAATTGTTAAAATGATTTAGGTGAGACAGACAAGGTCGTGTGAGCGCACTTTTCTCACCTATTAGTGTGATGGTTCATGCAAGGGTGCAATTTTCCCTTTTTACTGGGAAGGCACAATTTGCCCGACACCATAACGGCAAGACAAATTATGACTACTCGCATTGAAGTATTTTTTATTTAGTGGTATTTAAGGATATTGACACTAGAAAACATACATTCTTAAATAATTATCTCATTTTCACAAAATAATTATTTTGATTTTGAAGTGAATCTTATGTAAACTTTTTATTTTAATCGTCTAAAAGTTTGGCTATATGGTTCATTTACGAAAATGGCTTGTAAGAATCTTCCTGCCAGGATGTAAATGAAAAAAGTCCGTGGAAGCATTTGTTTATCTATAATAGGAAACAAGAATAAAGTGATTCTGAATAATATTGCAAGTAAAAACTGTCCAGGTGCAAATAGCTAATAGAGTGCGTGTGTATACTCATCAGTGGAAGAGGGAAAGTGTTATCAGCACATAGATAAGGAGCCACACAGGGTGGACTGCTCCTTTTTTCTTCCCATTTTTTCCTTTTTTGTACATTAACATCTAAGTGTGGTTGTGCCTAGAAAGGGTAGTAAAACGTGGTAATAAAAAAAAATCAAGATGTATACAACTATTTGACTGATCCCAATTCTACTGTTGACCATTAATGAATACATAAAACCGCACTCAGATACATTTTCTGATCCGAGCGTAGTAGTGTATATAATTTCCCAGCTAATAAAATGTAAACTATGCTATTAATACATGATGGTGACCTTGTGGTCTAGGGATAGGGTGTCATACTTCTGTGATGGGAGTCCGGGGTTCAATCCTTGGTCCTGGAACAGATTTATCTGATTACCAAACCATTCCTTCACCTCTGACAAGACGTGTATTAATCACAACTTGTGAATGTGAGGAATGCCAGGCCTCCACCGTGGTTCGGATCCCACGTTAAACTGTAGGTCCTCCATTTCATCTCACAATCACCCTACCATTACACATTAGCAGTAGTGCGTATAACCTGAACGGGTAGTAAGACGCGGTTATAATAATAATAATATAATAATAATAATAATAATATAAAGACCTGCATGTATATAACCGGTAGGTATTGAATCTAGGCCTTAAGAGCGAGGATCCAAACCGCTAACACGTGGCCGACTTCTAAGAGGATAGGAAATAAAAAAAAACTGTTCAATGAAAATAAAATATTTGTTTGTATAGTTCCGTTATACCCCAGCAGCTTAATACTTGTCAAATTGTTTCTTTTTTTAAAAAGCAGCACACAGGACACAACTTTTTAATCTTGCATTGAAAATAATGGGTAAAAAGAAGCTTGCTTACCTGCTGGTGTGAAAAAAAAAAACATAACTTGCAAAGATCCTAGTAAAAAAAAACCTCAAACCTTCTTTAAGAATAAATAATAAAGAAGAGGTTTGGATTCCCAGATACATTGCAGCTTCTTTGAATCTTTTCTCTAGTTCTCACCCTAAACATTAGGGTATTTACAAGGTATGGGGTCAAAAATTGGGACCGAGGTAAGAATATAATACTGTAGTATCAAGGAAGGGTTGAGGTCATGTCATCACGTCAAGTCACGAAAGTTCATGCCAAAGATTTTAAAAGTTACTCAACGTATATTACATTAGGTTGTGATAAAATGACTCTCTACATCGGGTTAAGTGTTTTTAGATGTACCTAAGATTCTTAACCGTTATTTTTCAAAGATGTATAAGATAGTCATACAATATTGTACAACTTTTTTTGGGGGGTCAGGGGGGGGGGGAGATATCATTTGATCTTGATTAACAACGTCACCCCTGTGACGTCACGGCAAATCAATATGGGATTTATCATGTTAATGCATTAACATTTTATTCGGTGGTGTCAAAATATCTAATATTAATTAAATAATTATGGAAATTGTCTTATATTGTCGCTAAGAATTATTTGTTTTAATCTTTAAGTATTTTTTTGTATTTCTTTAAAATCATCTACAACTCAGGCTATTTATTTTATTCAAGAAAACGTCCAGTATGAATCTTCCAGCTAGGAAATACATTAAAAATGTCCGTGGAAGCACATGTCTATCTATAATAAGAAACTGAATGTGGGGAATGCCAGGCCTTCACCGTGGTTCGGATCCCACGTTAAACTGTAGATCCTCAATTTCCTCTCACAATCACCCTACCATTACACATTAGTAATAATACTAATATAATAAGAAACGATATTAAGGTAAGTTTGAAATGCAAGTTAATGCTGTCCAAGCGTAAATAATAGAGTGAATGTGTTTGTTAATAACGAGGGTAAAAATGGTTTTATTAAAAATATAACATTATGTTGAAAATAATTCAAAGATCGCTTATATATCCATACGACATGGATGTATTGAATAGGGTCTGTACAATCTATTCCTTAAAATAAACAGTATTGAAGCAACAGGTTCTTCAAATTGGTTTATGTCTAACACATGCACTTTATTAAAACAAAATGTTTATTTAGTAATACGTCTGAGGGGTCCTTTTCTATCAGCCTTCCCATAACACGCTTTTCTCCTTAGCTCGATAAGTAGTGATTCTGACAAGTGAACCTAAAGTTCCGAGTTAAATTCACAACACGGCTAGAAAACAATTAACTTATTTTCGATATTTGATTATTCAGGTAATTCAAACCTATTTTTAATGTAAGGACGAAATCACTTTTAAGGGGATGGGAAAGAAGACGCGATTAAGAGGCAGTGTTTTTTTTTTGTTACAGCTTTCATATTAAAACTTTTTTTTTGTCAAAAGAAATCAAATAATTTTCAGGGGAAACATTTGAGCTTAATTATATTCGCATGATGGACCCCAACAGTTCTTGACTATCTGTCAAGGAAAGTTTTCCTGGAATTTAATGACAACTTTTTTTTTTATCTTTATTTAAAAAGTGTCTTATACTCATGACAGATGTCTAACAACTGTTGATATCAACATGTGAAGAAAATTATATTTCATGTTTATATCGGGGCAATATTTTATTTATTTTGGCAAAAACAAGGTTTTGTTATAAGAACCGCAAAAACACTGTCCCTTTCTCACATAACCTTCCACCCCACCTTAAACTTAAAATTCTAAAATTGCTCAAAGTAGGGGTTTATAATATATACTAGGGGTGTGCAAAGCTTTAAAAACGCAAAAATAAAAATTTACTTCGAAAATTACGCCTCTTAGACAATATAAAAATATTTAAGTATTAAATACATACTTCACAACGTGTGTAAGATATAAATTAGTAGAGTCGTGCCAAGAATCTGCAGTAATTGAAATGCATATTGTGATACTAGCTATGAGCCTATTTACAAGCCTAGGCCACAAACAAGGTTTACACCAAACTCTCGTTCTTATGGTAATTTCGCTGCGCTCATTAGGGCTAGATTGAGTCCTTGGGCACTGTGGACTGCTAGCTATACTCCATTCACGCTAGGAATTACTCTCTGAAAGGTCTTTTTTATTACCAATATCCTACTATATCATAGATTTCTGGTAGGGAAAAGGGCCTTTCAGAAAACAATTCCTACGCTGAACAGACTTTAATTGCAGTTCTCATTGATAACAGCACTTTTAAGTGAAACAACTTACCTTAAAACTGGTCTTTCTAAAGGGGTGGCAGTCCAAGCCCAATAGCTCAGGTACAAGCAATCCACCCCTCCAAATCACCCCCTTTCAGCTTTTCAAAAAAAAAAATCCTTTTCAGAAAAGTAACTAGTCCACTGTAACACTGTATATGTGGATTGCTTACAACCAAAAAATTATTTGCAAACATTCGTTGAACAATAAAAGGACCATTGTAATTTACTTTTTTTTTAAATTGGGGGTATGAGAAGGCTTGTTTGGAGGGTTTGTTTATAAGAAGGGGTGTAGCATGAACCAGGCTTTGTTAAAGCCATTTTATCCACACCAGAAAGCAGTTTTGGTCTGTTCTCTAGTAAAGCCAAAGCACCTTTAAAGTTAACTGTTTTCAAACATGTCTGCTTGATAGTGTTGCTGTCACTAGGAACTGTACGTAGCGACCCCCGTGTCGAAAGAATCAAACTCTCCCAATGAGCGTGGCCATTTTAACCTGATGACTAGCTTGTCTGTGGCCTTGGCTTGAATCTGTTAAATATGCCTGCCATAAATCTTATTTTAAATTATATCTATTATCTGAATATGTGATTTAATTTACAATTTAGTATCGTTTTCCAGCATAAAGTTTTTGGCATCGGAAATAACTAATATAATTCTATTTAGTTTCGATTTAAATAAAAAAGCTGATAAGAGGATATTGGGTAACCTTCAGCGAGGGATGATGGCTATTCAGAAGCTCATGTAAATCCTCCAAAAGGCCAATTATTTAATTCACTATTGTCATTAGTAATTACTTTATTGCATTAAAGTTGAAAAATACTCTACTTATCCCTATTTTGAGCTAGTTCTACCCAATCCACTTCAGCTCACCCTATCCCTATCTTGAGCTAGCTCTATCCAATTCACCTCATTACATCCTATCCCTATCTTGAACTAGCTATATCCAGTCTACATCATTCAACCCTATCCCTAGTAGTTACATTAAAAAATATATTTTGAGTTGTACATTTCTTGAAAACATCAACTCTGCATTTATTTATTTACTTAAAAAATATTTAGCTATTCTTAAAGATTTTTATTTAAAGCTACCATTATTAGAAATGAAGATTTAATCATTTAACTTTACAAAAATTGAGATTTAAAGAGGTACCTTGGCGAAAGTCTCCCATATAAAGACTTTTAAAAGGAATTATGTTGGAAAGTTTAATATTTTCCTTTAGACGTTCTTATTTCTTTATTCTTTCAAAGTTGATGTTGTTTATTCATGTATATAAAGGAAAATAGAGGACTAAAACAAGAGGATAAAAAAACACAATATATTGTGTGAGAATTATTTAATTACTAGACGAACAAAATAAGCCTTGACCTTGATGTTAATCTTGAAACCAGCTTTTTGACATCACAGTGTAGCCAGTATTTTCGTAATACTGAAACAAAAATACAGACGATTGGAAAAAATAATACTTTTTACAGTTTTATGCAGATTTTAACTATGAATCATTTATTACAATACCCACAAGTGTTTTGGTTCTCTGAAATGAGAGTGCATAATTGAACGATAAATAATTGTTAAACATTAATTTTATTTTTCTAAAGTTTCTTATATTAAGATAGATGCTAGTTTATAATTTTGGTCAACTGTATAATACATTCATCAGTATTCTTTCATTACTTCAATGATAGTAGTAATTCAATGATGCATTATTAGACGGAATGACAAAACGAGTTCCTCTATGAACCCTTTCAATTAATTGGAAATAAAAGCTTCGTTTGAAATAAATGAGATGTGAGGTATATCTAGCACAGTTAAATAATAATAAATGCTGCGTTTTAATTGTGAACGACTTACAAACTACATTAACTAGTGCCAGGTATAATGGAACAATAAGATGAAAATAAAAATTATAATAATACATTATAATAAGAACTGCTTTTTGTTGAAATTTGTGTATGGGATCTCTTACCACTCGGTCGTAAATACACGGTGGTTGAATTATTGTCACTCCACAGCAGTTATTGGCAAACATTTTACAAACTATTTATCACTGTTTTTTCCAATAAAGCTAGGAGCGTTATCCTTAAACAAAAAAATGTAATGAAGAGTATATTTTAGAACTTACTTCAAACATAGTGTATGTAGTATTGAAGATACTATGCTAAATATTAGCTAATAAATGTAATATAATACCATTGCTAAAGGACTTTTATATCAACCTGTAATAAGAAATTGAATGGTTTGAAAAGAAAGAGGCAGATATCAAAATATCGGTCACGTCACCCTGATTTATGATTCTGTTCCACTTTATTATACTGTGAACAATCGTTATGCAACCCGATCATTTGCAACGTTGGTTGGCGTAATCTTGAGATTTATATAGAAATATCTTTCGGCTCTAACTTCTATTTAGCGTGTAAACCAACTTCATGATTTCATGATTCCCCACAAACTTTATAAGACAAGGTCAGAGAAAATGTAATGAATATGTTGGTTTATCTAAGCCTTTTTGTAAAGACGATTATTGTGACAGTATCTTCGCAAGACATTAAGATTCAGATTTTAAGATGTGGTGTAAAATAATGAGAGATAAGATAAATATGTTAATGTTTTATTTTATTTTACTATCAAACCAAATAAAATGTTGCTTCAATAGAATGGTTTATTTTAATTTTCTACCAATAACAATATCAACAGTTCTTATTATATTTGTTAAGACTATCGCGTAATTTGAACACAGCTTTTTCTCTTATTTTAAAAGTTTCTTTTTAATTGCCCCTATTCGCTTGTCAAATTCAACAACTGTTAAGATTACTATTTGTAAAATGTTAAACTGAATATAGGTATATCTTCAGAATGAATTTTAATATTTATTTTGACCAAAATAAAGTTTGTTAAAAAAAACTGCCTAAAAATATTGACCTTATGTTGGGTGTCGCAACCTTACCTTAAACACTGGAATAATTCACCAATAAGATAAATGTGGTCGGCTTGTTTAGCTTGTACACATATATTTTTAAATGAGAAAATTTAAAATGTTTTAAAATATTTAATTTCTATGCATCCCTTATTTATTAGGTCGTAGAAAAAGATAATTTAAAATGCTGCCACTATTATAACACTGAAAAAAAGTTTGCAAACAAAACAAACTTATTTAAAAAAAAAGTATTTCATTCTCACATTTTTTTTTTTTTTTTTTTTTTTACTGTTTCAGTTTGCAATTACTCAACTCTTTCAGATCAATGTTTTCTTCTTTCTTTTCTTTTTTCGATTTTTTCTCTTTCTCATAGAAACTTTGACACACACAGACACAAACAAAATCAAACATTGAAGTCAAGAAATTTTCCCTCCACTCCGTCTGAGATACATATTTCCCTGTTCTACTTTTTTTTATCTTTACCTATTCTTCTCCTTTATCACCCCTCATCTCTCCACTCTATTATCCTCCCTTTCCCCGTTGGGTTCGCATTCTCTTATTCGTGATCACTCAGTTGGGGGTCCATTCGGTAAACTGGGGCTACCAAATGGGTGGAAAAAAAAAGAAGAGAAATAAGCATGGGAGAGATTGTTTGGGAGGGGTGGTTTGACGAGATGGTATTTGGATGGAGAAGGGAAGCTTTCTGAAGGGGTAATAGGGGAAGATAGGGCACTGCGCATGGGCAATGAGATTCGAGCACTAGTTTTGTGTGTGTGTGTTTGTTACAATGGGGAAGGGGATAACTAGCTTCTCTGCGCAGACTCTTGGTTCTGGTGGAGTATACATAACTATTCCAGCGTCATGAGGCAATAACCAGGCTCAGAACTCTGACTTAATAGCGTGCAATCACATGCCAATCAACTCTGTGATACAGTCGGCTAGAAAACGTAAATTTACACCGACACATTGCACGTGGATCGTTTCTGATTAAACATTAATGAAGGTAAAGAATTATAAGAAGTTCATAATTAGTGAACATTGTTGAAATATTAAATATTTGGATAAAAACTGCTCTGAAATGACAGTATTTTGACAATTTTTAGAATGGCTTCACAGATAAGAAATGCGCATAAATCTTCATTTTGTCATAATAGGGACATACTGTAGTATTAACAATAAACTTTGTCGCTTTGTCCCCCATCGTCACCACGAAAATTTCGAGTAATCATTCTAATACGAATGCACTGCACACATTTTTGACATATCTTAGATCTTTTCTTTTACCTTTTACTCCCATACCTCGCGGAGCCGGGAACTGAGTTGGGCTTGCTATGATGAACGTTCTTAATAACAATTTTAAAAAAAATCACAGCCTAACGACGTTGCCTACTTGTTGACTTCTAGATTATTTTGAGAACTAGATTGCATCTTAGCTTTACGCAATTAAGGCAGCCACCCCGGTCCACGAGAAAGTATCAATCACTTTTAGGTCATACAGCTTAAAGTACAATTCTTATTGTTGTTTTCTAAATCTACTGCTTTACAACCACCTTACGTTCATGTAGATAAGAAAGAGGGAAAGAAAACTATGAAACTACTTTGCTAAAGGTAAGGAGGAAACCTTGCTGCTAGTCCTCAAATATCTTAACATTTTATGTTGTGAGACTCAATAAATTGGTGTATTCGTTAGATAAAGGCTAAATCTAGGGCCCTTTTTCTTCAATTATTTTTTCATAGCTAAAAAAAAAAAGTTCAAAATAAACCTATTTCACATTTTAATACATTTTTTTTATATAAATTTAAATCAAAGTATAGGTTTGCAAAGAAAAGAAAATCTGTTAAAAATCTTTCAACTTTATTTTGGTGTGAACCATATTTTGAAATAATACATCATAAAATTAAATATTTTTTGGAATGATTGTCCTAGCGGTCACTTACTGAGGTATTCCCCTTAAGGTGATGATGTAGGAAACTCGAGTTAAGATAAGTGTTTTTGAATTTTTTGAAGCAAACTTTTTTTTTTTTTTTTGCCAAATAAAATAAAATATTGGTCCTGTAGGAGTATAGGGTTTAATTTTATTCACGTGGTGATATCAATAGAATCTGGAATATCTGCCATGAGCATTAGATGACAAACTTTTTAAATTAAGAGAATAATGTGTCATTAAATTCCAGGGTACCCTTAACAGATATTCAAAAACTGTTTAAATCAGTACTTGAAGAAAACTAACCTATGTGTTTCCACTGGAGTAAAAAATATTATTTCTTTTGAACAAAAAATATTTTGCTATAAAAACTGCAAAAACACTTACTTTAACTTGCATACCTTGCCATCCCACCTAACACTCAAAGCACTATTCCAATTAGACTTAAATGTACAGGACAGAAAACAATGTAAGGAAATTATTAGTTCACCCTGTGATTTATTTTATTTATGTGCTGATTACACTCTCCCTCTTCTTCTGGCGAGTATGCCCTCTCACTCTAATATTTGCGCCCGACAGCATTGACTAGAATTTCAAATTACTTTTTTTTCTTGTTTCTTATTTTAGATAGACACAGCTTCAATGGAATTATTTAATCTATATCTCACAAAGAAGATTTATACAAGACATTTTCTAGAAACATACTAAATAACCTGATCTGTAGATGATTTTAAAATTACTTTAAAATCCAAAAATAAATTTGCAACAATATAAGATTATTTTTAGAGTTGTTGAAGAATTTATAGCTTTTTTTTTAGCGTAAATTAACCCTAATTATTAATTTGTTATATTTAATTCGAAACCCAGTATAATCGTTTCTAGGGAACGAGAATCTACATGACACTTAAATATTTAAATCTAGCTCTGAGATATAAACCGACGCAAATGGATTCAAGGCAAAAAGGCCGTATATTAATTTGCTCAGTATCCAAACCAAGGACGCTGGGGCAAATACAAACGGCCGTTATAACTTCCTATAAATTAAGCCTTCCTCCTCCCAAGCCATTTAGCGTAATAAGTACATTAAGTATATATATGTATAGCCTAAACCAGCAGTAAGAAACCGTAATATGAAAAAGTTTCTCTTGTTAGTGTATTTGGAATTGAACGGAAGTAGCTCGTAATCAAAAGGAATTGAGTAACCTACCCGGTTATTCCACCCAGGGCATGTTATACAACAACCCAAAGCAGTATACACACTAAAAGTCGTTTTGCTTTGCTTATTCTCATCACTTCTTTTGCAAGCATGGTTTAAAAGTAGAATCACTCTCCCTCTTTTTTTTTACAAACCATAACACCATTGCTATATAATATTTTTTTTATTATTTGTGTCTAGTTTAGGAGGTTTTCAAGTGCATTCAAATTAATACAACCAGATTAAAAAATATGTGGCAATGAAATAAAAACGAATTCTACCACAAGGGGAAGTTCGAATGGTCGACAATTTTTCTAAGAGTCTTAATGTGGGATAGAAGGGGATAGTTTAAGAAATTGTTTATATTATTTTTCAAAAATTGATTAGATAGTGTTTCATTAGATATGTTTAGTTTAATTTAGCACATAAAATATTAATCATAAGCATGGTTGAATTTGAAAGAAAAAAAGAACTTTTCAAATGAAGTGAAAAATTCATGTATTTTTTTTTACCACCGCATCTTACGACCTGCATATCTGATAACTACTACTCTGATGGGGTATGGATAGTGTAGGAAACATTTTTAGAGAAAATCTACTTGCATTATGCGTGGAACGTGAGTGGGAAGCCATTAAGAAAACCACCTTCAGTAGATCCGACTGGGATTCGAACCCTGATCTTACCGTCATTATCAGACCAGTCTAACACTATAGTAACGCCTTAGACTATTCGGCCACTAAATCAGTTATTATTGTTATAAAATTGAAATACTTTCATGCTTCGCAATAAAGAAAGAAAGTTATATATTTATTTCCACGACATCCAAACGTTACCAAGTGAGTAGGGTCAAAGCTCTAGCTAATAAATAAATAAAAATTGTAGGCATTGTTTGAATGAAAGAGAAGGAATTTAAGAGAGTGCATCACATGTCAATCAACTCTGTGATACAGTCGGCTATAAATCGTAAGCTTACACCAACACTATTATACGTAGATCATTTATGATTAAAAATTAATGGAGATAAAGAGTTAAAAGACGTTCCTAAATTGAACATTGTTCAAATATAAATGATATTTGGATAAAAACGGCACTGAAATGACCATTTTAGAATGGCTTAACAGATAAGCTTTGTGCACAAATCTTCATTCTGTCATAATAGAGACATACTGTAGTAATTAACAAGAAACTTTGACACTTTGTCCCCCATCGTCACCGTGGAAAATTTCGAGTAATCATCCAAATACGAATGCAATGCACACATTTCTGGCATATATTAGGTGTTTTCTATTCTCTTTTTACTCCCAAACCTCGCACGAACCGGGAGTTGAGTTGGACCTGCTATGATGAATGCTCTTAATCAGCAGTTATTACTCAACGCTTGAACCGTCCCAACACGACGAAGTATATTGTCTTCATTGATACACATCCTATCCGCCAGGAACACTGGAGATGTTAATCTCATCACTACCCGCTTCGGTGGTCAGATAGTCCAAAGCATCACTCACTCAATAGACTGAACTTCCAGTGATGGGGAAATTAGGATTTTAAGGACTGTTGAGTTTACTGAAAGAGTTTTTTTTACTAAATGTTTTTCTAATCTCCGTCAACGCAAATTTGGGTAAACTTCATCTAAATTAATCCTTCTTTATTCTACCCCATTAGTACATAGTAGAATAAGGGAGGGGGAGGGGAGAGAGAGAAAACAGAAATCCCTATTATTAAATCGAGCAGACTCAGTCGGTAGAACACCTGAAAAATGAAACTCTAACTTCTCAAGTTATCCGCAGTAATGTAAAGAGGAAGGATTTTTTTTTTGTGATTTTTATGTGGTCTGGTAGAGATGGATATAATTACCAAGAAAACTTACCCTCTGAAGTGTATCCACAGGAATACTGCTTCCCGTCATGTAGTACTAAATACAAGTGTAATAAAAAGAATGTACGCCAGTGAGCTAAGTGATACTCACAAGTAAAAAGGACTCTTATTATGGCCTTGAAAATAACCAATAATCTCACAAGAAGGGTTGAACTTAATGTAAAAAGAAAGTTTATCAAATAAAACCTCAATAAAAATATTTTTACCTAAATGTTGGTTGTTATTTTAGCTTTTAGTGAAATAAAAAACATTTAAAAAATCATATGGTAAGTACACAGAAATTTAAAACATCTAAGACTCTAGTAATAAGTGTGCATGTATATTTTAACTGTGGCAGTTGTGAATAATAAAAAAAGGTCTTACCTATCTGGTACCAAAATAATTTATAATTCCAAGCTGTGAACATTGTGTAATAAGAGCCTTTAGGTAAATAAAATATATTAATTGGTGGTGACCGCGAATTAGTAGTCCTGAATTGTCAATAATAATAAAACATCTCACTCGTTTCCCTGTAGTACTTGAGATGATGGGGCCGAAAACAAGATGCATATCATTCCCTGACCATGGCTACAGTATTCACACCTCTAGATCTTCAAAATAAACAAAACTGCTCATCTCTCTCACGAATATTTCCCGTTTGAGAGAAAAAAAAATTGAGGTCCAGTCTTCGACTCCAACCGGCGCTCGCTGATGGAACAGAAAAACTTTATACCATAAATTCAACCCTTTGTATTTGCACTCACATTTTTCATGAAAAATAACCCTCGCGTTCTTTTTATTCTTCCTCCTTCTCTCTTATCCACTTTTTTTCTTTTTCTTTTTAACAATCGTTGTCACGGTAACTCAACAAAAAAAAAACCCATAGAGGTTACGAAAATAATGAAGGTTAACCTTCTTTATTCCTACCCCATTAGTACAATTAGAACATATGTGTACAACCCAAACGGTTAGTAAGACGTGGTGCTAAAACAACTCTGGGAATTTAACATACACTTTACGAACCAACTGACTAATAATTATATGAGCACTTGACTTACAAACTAGCTTGAATATGAAAAAAGACACAACATCCAGTCCCCAGCCGGTAGTTCATCGATGTAAATGTAGAAACCCATATTTCATCAATGATAAATATTTCGGCAATGCCAGGCATGGAGCTCGGGACCCTCAGATCAGCAGAAAGACACACTACTGACTTAGCTAAGGTGTCAAGCCATTGCAAATTTAAATATGTTTAGTTTATATTATATTTGCAAGAAAAATATGTTGAATTAACTAAAGCACATTCTGTTGAAACAATTTTTAGATTAGGTTATTTGAGGCTATTAATAATTAGTGTGAAATAGCTTATTTGAAAAATTTATTTTGATAAATGATGTTCAATAATTATTAAATATGTATAAATAAAGCAAAATATAATGTTTTATAATTTATTTCTCCTTATCTGAAGTCCCTTGTTCCTTCTTAAAATTGCTGCATCAATAACTGGTCATTTGTTGATGATGAAATCAAACACTAAACAACGTCATCTTCAGGTCTAATATTTGAAGTACCTTTTTTTTAGCACCGCATTTTACTACCTATTAAAATTATACGCCTATGTACTAATTACACTATTTGGTTAGCGATTAGTAAGGATTCATTTAGAAGAAAAGCACCTTCATTTGTGTGGAAGGAGAGTGGAAAGCTATTTAGGTAAAAAAAACACCGTCAGTGCACCCAAATGGGATCGAACCTCAATCTCCCCGTCTTCGGTAGTCTAGTCCAACACGAGACTAGTGCTTTAGACCTCGTTGCCACCGAAGTGGGTTTGAAGTAGCTGTTCATAGTCTGGTTTACAGGTTCAAATCCTAGCTGGGTGTCCTGATTAAGCTTCTCCTATAATGGTTTTGCACTATCCCTTCGCCCATATGCGGGTGCATTTCTTAACCTATCCCAATACTGTAATATAATGTGAACAGCTCGATAGACTAATAAGAAACGGTTGCAAAGAAATACAAATAATTATATAAAAACAGCAGAATCTATAGAAACCATTAATGAATTATTACTTTTGGTTTCGTTATAATTAATAATAATAGTACTGTTACAAACCCGTTTTTTTATTCTAAATAAAAAAGTTTGTTTGTGTATGAATAAATTATGTATTTAATCTTTTGCTCACACGCCAAGCTAGATTGAAATTCCTGCCATAATACTATTTTTTTTTCTTTTTTTTTTCCTATCGTGGAATATCCACGCAACCATTTATTTATAATAGCCTACTTTACATTATAAATTAGTGTTTGCGTGTAATTATCTGCACGGGTGCTTTCATTTTGAACACACGTGTTTATTTATTGATCTTTTACCCAGCATTTTGTTCCATGTTTAGAAAAATATGCCATTATCCTATCTTTAGTTCCGATATAAAATAGTGTGTTAAAAAACCTGTTTTATTGATATCTAAAAAATAATAGTTCTAACATAATCTTATCGTTTTAAATCTTATTAGTATTTACTTAAGAGTTTTAATACTTTAGTTGCTATGGATTAATTTTACTTATTTTTTATTTTTTATTGTTTCTATTACTAAGTTTATTTAGCACCACGTCTTACTACCCCTCCTTGTTATACACATATGTACTAATTACGAGTTAAGAATGAGGAAGATTAATTTAGAGGAAGTGTACCCGCATTGGATTTGAGGGAAAGTAAAAAAAAACATTTTAGAAAAAACACTCTTAGTACTCTCGAACTGGATTCGAACCTCAATCCCCTGTCATAGACAGTCCAGTCTATTACTTGTGTGTTTCCTTAGACCATGTGGTCACCTAAGCGGGTAACTAAATATACTTATTTTAATTGGACTACCATAAGAAATACTGATATTGCAGTCCATAGAACTTTTATAATCATACGCCAAGTCAGGAGCTTTGCAACCGTCACTCTTGAAATTGATGTAAGTTTGGTTAATTGTAGATTTAAAAAAAAAGTGAATTCTAATCAATGTTAGAACGATAAAATACATTTATTTAATTTAATTGGAAAAAAAACCTTTTATTATGATGATTCAACTATAGAAAATATTTAACCTTAAATTATTGTCTATAATATGGTATATAGCCCATATGAGTGTGCAAAAGAACAAAAAAAAACCGACTCAAATCCTCCGTATTTTATTTATAGCCCCCTTTCGTTACCCATGCCAGGAAACGACCTGATTGCTTTGATTTAATATCAAATGTTACAACTACAACAATAGCAACAATAAAAAAAAAACTCCTGTTTTTACAAATCGTGAACCACAGACTTCCGCGGGAAGTGCATGCAACCAAAAACATGAGTATCGATGAAACTATTTATAAATCACTCCGTTTTGCTTCAGACGTTGTGACGTAGTGGCAAATCAAGACAGTATTTCCAATTTTAATGTATTTACATTTTATTTGGCGAGTTTTAAAGTTATAATATTGAAAATAGAACCATAAATTATTAGATAATTCAAAAAATAGTCTTTTTTTTTTTATTCTCAAAAAATTTTCATTGTTTGTAAAAGTATTTATTTCAAATCGTTTACAACTCAAACTATTTAGTTTATTCTTAAAAACGATCTGTAAATATATTTCTTTAAGGATTTAAATTAAAAAAGGCCGTGGAATCATATGTGTATCTAGATTAGGAAATAAGAAAAGGTTTGTTTTGAAATGTAGGTCAATGTTATCTAGCTGTGCGTAAATGATAAAGTGTGTATACTCGTCAGAGGACGAGGGGAAATGTTATCAGCACATATATAAGAGAGCTGGTGAGGTGAACTACTACAATTTATTCCATCTCTTTTTATTTTGTTAAGGTGACACAAGCTTTGCCAAATAGATCCGAAATTACTAATTAGACAACGTTAGAGTATCTTGAGCTATTATGGAAGTTTTTATTACATTTTTTCAACCAAATAAAATATATTACTTCAGTAGAAATGCAATTAAAACAACAATATTAGGACAGGAACTTTTTAAATGAATTAAAAATGAATTTTCAAATTTCGCGATAAGCTGAACCTGTTGAAACTAATTGTGTGGATAAATATATATATAACGAAACATATTTTATATATATATTATATATATATATAAATGAGGTTATAGACGTGGCTGCGTTTAATCGGTAGCAAGACTTGGTTAAATACCGGGTGAGGCATTTAAATTGAGACACCAAACTATTACGAAAACTAAGCATTAAAATATTTCTACATACAGATTTATTTTTGTTTTTATGGGGGAAAGAGAACGAACAGCTCTAGCTATTTTTTGTTCGGTGGACATCTTCAAGATTATTTCAATGTCAACTAGTTTTTTTAATGCAAACTAAGGATTTATTTTAGCAGAACTTTATTCTACCCAAAAACACACTTTTGCCTTAAAGTTTTTAATGACATTGACTTTTCAAGATATTTAATTTGTAAATGAACTGGGGTCTAGGGGTAAGGTGTTGGACTTCTGTTCTGGGGGTCCGGAGTTCAATCCTTGGTCCCGGCACAGATTTATCTGATTTCCAAACCTTTCCTTAAACTCTGACAAGACGTGTATTAATCACAACTTGTGAATGTGTGGGATGCCAGGCCTCCACCGTGGTTCGGATTCCACGTTAAACTGTAGGTCCTCCATTTTTATCTCACAATCACCCTACCACTACACATTAGCGTAAGTGCATACAAACCAAACGGGTAGTAATACGCGGGGCATAATAATAATAATAATAAAAATAATATAAATAATAATATATAATAATAATAATAATAATAATAATAATAATAATTTAAATTGAAAAATGACACATGAAGATGGAAATTGAACCCAAGAGCGTTGATGAAGTATGTAGTAGGGTGAGTGTGAGATGAAATGGAGGACCTAGAGTTTAACGTGGTATCCGAACCACAGTGGAGGCCTGGCATTCCCCATATTCACAAGTTGTGTTCAAATGAAAGAATATGCTAACTATTTAGATTCGAGTACAGCTATAGTAGATTAGCTATTTAACTCATGATGCTATATATTATTTATATTTTATAAAAAAGTGTTGTTTTTTTCTAAATAAATCTGTAATAATTCAGACCTATACTTACGTTAACATCCATCACGCCTCAAAAATATCACTTTTTCTGCTCAACTTTTAAATCAGTTAAATTTGGTTTTCTAAACTTTTTTTTCCATTATTAAAAAAAAATCCTTTTTAGTACCAGTACGTGAGATGCTTAAGTCTGTCAGATATTTGAGTGATCGATAAAAAATCTCGATTTGGGTCATTTTAAAGGCGGTACTGACTTGACTGGAATATCTCTTATTGCAATGTTACTGATGGGAATTGCAAAAGATGTTGCCTACCTGTGACGTCATGTCTGGTAAAAATAGAATTTCTCATATTAATTAATTTACGTTTTACTCAAAGAGTTTTAAAGATATAAAGTTGAAACAAAAACCATAAATTCTTAAATAATTCTCCAACCAGTCCTACAGTGTCACAACATCATTTTTATATTTAAGTAGTTACTTAAACGTATTTTTTTATAAATCCCCTACAGTTTAAGCTATTTGGTTTGGTCACGAAAATGGTTTGTAAGAGTCTTCCAGGCAGGATGTATACTAAAAATGTCCGTGGTAACATATATCTATCTAGAATAGGAAATAAGGAAACGGTAACATTAAAAAACAAATCATTGTTTTCAAGGCGTAAATATTAAAGTTATTGTGTAAACTCGTCAAAGGAAGAGTGAAAGGGTTATCAGCACATAGACAAAGTGAGCTTTTAATTTTATTCTCTCGTTTTTCATTTAGTAAATTTGCGTCTAAGTGTGATAGTGCCTAGACTGCTTAGGTGTTTCAAGTTAATATGCTTGCAACATAACTTTTAGATAACCAAGTAAGCAACGTCGTTAAACCAGTAGGTGGTGATGTATGGGACGCGAGAAAAGGGCAGTGTTTTTGTAGTATTCATAGAAAAACCTTTATTTTGTCCCAAATATTGCTTCTTTAGAAACATAAATCTTAATTTTCTTCACATGGTGAAATCAATAGTTGTTTAATATCTGTCATGAGCAAAGGGTATTAAATGAGAAACTTTTTAAATTAAGAGAAAAAGTTTAATTATATTTCAGGACACCCTTGACAGAAATCTAACAACTGTTTATATCACCAGATGAAGAAAATTATACTCTAAAAAGTTGTACAAGAACAATATTGTATTTATTTTTACAAAAAAAAAAAAGTTTTGCTATAAAAATTACTAAACCCTTTCACTTTCGCATTCCTACATCCCCATCTTAATTTATTCTACGTCAACAACCCTTTCGTTTTAAACGAGCGTACACAATGATAAAATAGGGGCTGATTTCGATTAAAGAACCCGATAGAAGGGTCTCTTACTCTGTTGTCATTCCCTGAAGTAGCCAACCTCACACAGCAGATTAATAAACACCTACATGACTTCCCTGGCGTTCACACAATCACAATTCAATATCTTACCCTGCCGTGTATGCAACCATTAATCCTAAGATACGTCACACGTTTACAGATAAATGTGTTGGAGTTCTAAATGTTTGTTTATTTTAGTATGGATGTTCCGAAATCGATTTATATTATTATGTTCATATATAGGTCACTTCATTTTTTTAATTAATTCTTATAGCTGCTTATCGACGTGGTAACAAATTATAAGCACCGTCTCTTATTTTAAAGGTGGTATTTAGAGGATGCGATTAAAGGCCAATGTTTTTGCAATTTTTATAGCACAACTTCTTTTATCCAAAATAAATATAATATTTTTCACGTAGAAACACAGAGTTTAATTTTCTTTACACGGTGATATCAACAGTTGTTGAATATCTGTCATGAGCATAGTGGCATTAGATGACAAACTTTTTAAATGAAGGGAAAGAGTTGTCATTAAATTCCAGGAAACTCTCCCTTTAGATATATTCAATAACTGTTAATATCACCATGTGAAGAAAATTAAACTCTTTTTTTCACTGGAGAAATATTTTATATATTTAAACCATTATAAGTTTTGCTATCAAAACTGTAAAAACTAACATTTTTTCATGCCTTTGATATTCCGAGGTTAAATGCAAATTGTTTTAGTGGATAAATTCATGAAAAAACACACAAATTTAATATTTTAAAAGGTTTTTTTTTAAGCTGCACTCAAAATTCCACTGTTAATTCTAAGATATCAGTCTCGTAATGGAGCAAATTGGCAGTTTTGAGAAGGTTAGGGTTTGAATTACAGCTGGATGTATTAAAGTTTTTTTTTACTAACTGGTTACGCACTTCTCCACAATAATTCAACATTTATTTCCACTCAAAGTTCTGCCTTACTCACTAGCGAAAATACGTGGTTTTCCTGAACGGGTATTAGGACGTGAAGTGGCTAAAAAAAGTCGTGTTTTAAAAGACTATTTATAAATAAATTACACCATCATTCCCACCTCATTAGTTTAACTTCATGTGGCTGATCGGTAGTAAGATGAACTGCAAATGAAAAGTGTTTATGACACTAATAGTATCTTCTGTGTTGACCTATCTTAGATCTAAAATAATAATAATAATTAAATAAATATTAAAGTTTAAATGATTTTTAGTAATATTCATTGTTAATTTGTAGTAAAGAGAATTAAATATTGAAAACAGGGAAAGAAGACTTAAATGTTACTTCTGATTGTAACATTTTAAGTTTTCTTTCTTTGTTTTCAAACTTAATTGATTTTTACCATACAAATGTGACTTTAATATTTACAATTTTGAATCAAACTGTTCTCGCTATACGCTTGAATCAATTACGAATCAAATATCGTGCTTCAAAATTACTTTTTTTTACTAGACAAATCTGAATAGAAATTTCTTAATGAAAAGGTTTCGAATCGAGTATTTTTATAGTAAAATGGTTTAAAGTTGAAGCCAAATAAAATGTTAGGCTTAATTTTTTTTAAATTTCTATACTCAAGTCCAATGAACAATTAGCTATAATCATAAGAAAGTGTTTTCATACAGTTAATAGATTATTAATACGACACATTTCACAAGTTTATATTAACAATTCAAATTAAATAAGTTATTTGATAATACAATTATATATATATATTACCATATGCCTTATCTCAAACTCTATGATAAAGTATTACTAGTTACATTTTACACAACGTATTGATTTTTATTGATAAGTTTTATACTTGTATTAAATTTAGAGCTGCTATATTTTAATAGCATCCTAGTTTGATACCTATTAAAATTTTGAATTTTGAATTCAGCTAGAATTAAGCAAATGTTAAGATTCAGAATTTCAAATTTAATGTAAATCTTTGTTAGATTCGGATCGGGATAGAAATGTTGAGGCTTACAAGCCTATTTTTCATATTAAAAAAAATCTATGTTTACTTTAAAGCTCTACAAACAAATACAATCATGCTGTAGAGTGTAGAATAATAAATCATCTATGAGTTTTTAAATATACTACTATAGAGCCTACTTACATATTATACTAACTGATTATTAAAAAATTGCCTTACCCTATAAAAATACACCTTAATACACTAACATAAAATATTGCATATTATTAAATTTATTGCAGTGGAAATTTATTACGTTCATATGAACATAATCTATAAACAATCTTGACAACCAATTATGTCTTTAACTTTCACTATTATTAAAATAAAAATGTGATCACTTCTTGAAGAAAAGTGAAATAAATCCAAATTTATGAAATTTAAAGTTAACTTTAACTATTTAAAAAAAAAGTCAATGAGAAGAGTGATATTATTTTGGTTGAATGATAGGTTGAAATTGTGTAACGAACATATAATATTTTACATTAAATCGATTTTATATTTCGTTTTGATGGCGAATATCTCCACCAAGATATTCTATTTTAAAACCTAAAACTAATTCAGATTCACTTCCAGCAAATTCAAAAGGAATACTTTTAGTTAGCGTACAACCTAAATTGGTAGTAAGACGTGGTGCTAAGTATTATTACTATTAGTTTCCACAAAACCAGATGTTATTCAAGCCGAACTAACAGGAATTACAATTAAAATAAACCATATGTAATATTTATATATATCCATGTATATATATATATATATATATATATATAATATATATATATATATATATATATATGCATACACACATATATATTATATATCCATGTATATATATAATATATATACATACACACATATACACATACACACATATGTCTATATAATGCATACACATATATACATGCATACATTATATATATCATATATAAATTATATATATATATATATATATACAAATAAATTAAAATCACCAACCAATAAAATAAAGGTTAATATTATAGCTAAACTAGCTTCAAAAGAAATAGTTTAATCATCAAAACGTAAGCCCTTTATAATGAATAATTAAATTAAAAGTTCAACCTGTTATTATATTTGTATTAGCACTTATTCTTAAGACCCGCCTCGGTGACGCAGTTGGCTAACTTGCTAGTTTAGTGTTGAGCTTGGCTACTGAGAATGGGGAGATTGAGGTTGAAATCTCGTTCAGGTGGGGGGTGGCTTTTTTCCTAAATGGATTTACACTCTCCCTCCAAGCAAATGCGCGTTCACTTCCGCTAAATTCAACCTTCCCAATTTCTAGCCCATCAGGTTAATTAATACTTAAGCATGTAACCCGAAACGGGTAATAAGAAGCGTTGCTAAATATTGTATTAAAATACGTATTCTTAAACAATAAAAAATATATAATAAGCCTTAATTAAATACAATATAAAACAATTTTCAAATAAAGGAACACACCAACCAAACTAAGTCCTGTCTATTAAAGAAACAGGAACTTTTTTATAATAAATTGAATTCATATAAGCTTTGGTACAAAAATTCTTATATTTTTTTTTTTTTAGCTCGGTCAACGAACTCCATGAAGACCATTCACGGACCCTTAGTTTGCGAGCCCCAGATCTATCTACTTTTGAAGTGAAACTAAGCGTGTTGTATGGTAACATCTTGAGATACGTTGCAGCCGTTCAAAAATCCCGGATTATTTAAGAAGTGGCTTTATATATTTTTAAAAATATTATTTTCAACAAAATTTAGAGGAAAGTTATCAACAGGTTTCTGACTAGTTAAAAAGATTTAAGTTTTGAGTTTGAATAAAAATAAATAAAATCAACGAATACTTACGTGAAAAGTTTGTTCTTCTGTGATATAAACAAAGGTTAGAAATCTAGATGTAGACATACTCTATCAAAGAAAGTAATGTTTTGGTAGGTTAAACAACAGAAAATTTTAAGATAATATTGAATTGTTTTATAGAGTAATAAGAAACTTATCACACATTAAAAAAAATTAAATAGGTCAATTTTTCCCTATATTTTGGTGAAAATAATATTTAAAAGTATCAAACCACTTAATAAATAGTCTATGACTTCCAAGTGTCTTCAACTGATCATAGTGCTATCACGATTAAAATATTTTTGACCTCCAACGGAGTTCGAAACGAGGTGTTTCAAATAGGTGGCTGGATATCGTTTGAAACCCTAAAACGTCACGATGACCTCCCTTTGAGGTCTTTATACACACTCGAGAGTAGTATAAAACAATAACAGTTCGCATACTACTTTAATTCGGAAGCTTTTCATTAGCGTCTTGTCTAGTCGGCGCCAACTTGGCGCGTCTATCTGTTGACGAATGGTCGGAGGTAAAACCACCCAAGTCACCCATCGGCAATAAAACCTCAAAGAGATTCGAATCTGTAGAGCCCTAAATATGAATAGATTTTTTTTTTAGATTATTTTCTACTACTGGTACGCCCCATTGCAATTTAAAAATAGGATATTAAGGAGAGCGAGTTAAGATACATATTTTATCTATTTGTTTCTGAAAAATTGTATTTTCTTACAAACCAAATAAATAAAACGCTGCCTCACTATATAAGGTAATTGTAATTTCATACACACAATGATAAAATTATATCTTTATTTTTATCGTGGGCATCTCGTAATTTTAAAAGATATCTTTTTTATCCAAACATTTCTGTTGAATTGTAATGATGCTGATGAAAAGTACTTTTTTTAAAACTGTTGATATTACTATACATAAAAATCATACTAAATGTATCTATTGAAGGATATATAATTAAATTGAACCACAAGATTTGCTATAAAAACGGTAAAAATACTAAATTAGCTCATTTTTCCTTCCATATAACTTTAAATGATCTGATTTATCTGATTAGGATTAGGAGAGTATTATATACGTGAGATGGAAACAATATTTGTAAAATAAATACAACCCCTTCAGCACTCTCGGGATGGATGTGATCCATATTTCTAATTTAGGAGTTAATCACACATCTATGTAAGAACATTACTTATCAACAAACTCAAACCAATACAGTACTTTAAACAATACACACTCAACTCCATAAATAAGAAAATTAATATCTTGGTAAAAGGTATCGCAAGCACTACATTATGTTAAACATCAATTATGAAAATATTGGCAAGCTATAACTTTAGTAGAACTCTCTAACCACTCGGCCATGAGAATGAACGTAAGTATCAAGATCATTTTGATATTATTGTAAATGTACACGGAAATATAAATTTTATGGTATTCCTTTCGCAGCCTTAATTACTAGCGAAGATTTTGCTTTAAGTTATTCTTTTCATGCAGATCAAAACTTGCATCTGTAAATTATCAATCAATTAATTTTAATTGCCCTTTATTAAGGCAGGAGTGTAAGAAATGCAATTTAAGTGCAGGATTTTTTGCAATGTTTAAAACAATAAATTTTTTTGATATAAATAATAAAATAATTGCTTCGGTAGAAAAAAAATACTTTAATCTTTTTCTCAAGGTTTTATCAACAATTGTTGAATATCTCTCATGAGCATTAGATGATAAACTTTTTAAACGAAAAGGAAAATTTGTCATTATAATTCCAGCACACCCTTGACAGATATTCAAGAACTTTTTGATATCACCATTTGAAGAAAATTAAAATATGTTTCTACTGGAGCAACATTTTATTTATTTTGACCCCCAAAAAAAAGGTTTGATATAAAAACTGCAAAAGAATTTCCTTTAACTCACAATCTCTGCAATCTCATCTTAATACTCTACGTTAATAATAGTAATAATAATTATAATTATTTAAATTAAATAATATTAATACTAGGCTTAGTTTATTTGATTTTTTTCAAATTGATGAATTTTTCACAAACACAACAAACCAAATAACTTTAGTTAGAAAGCTCGTGTTTGAATTGTTTTTCTCAATCTCTCTCTCTACGATAACATGTGTATATTCCCTTTAAACTATAATCCTCATCACTAGATTAATGATAATATTTAGATAAAATCACTAATTGAGGAATAAAATAAGCTAAACAATTATTTCACTATGTAAAGGTGTCACTACCGCGTGTATTTAACATATATGTGTGACTAGTTTTATTAAATATTCAATATTTTAGTCACAAATTCCGATAACCAACTTAATATAATACAACAAATACCAACAATAAACCAATAAAAACGCCAGTTATTGTTATATTTGCTTATTCAAAACCAATATGTGTATATATATTTAACTATTTTTTATTCCATAAGGACTTGAATCAGGGTCCGTTAGCTGTTTTGTCAACGTTCCTAATATTTCTGATAAAGTCTCTTATAATGAATTAGTGGGATTATTAAATCTCATTTTTATATGTGTGCCCCGTGTCTTAATACCCTTCCGATATATCCATTAATTTATACTAATTATTTAAGAATAGTTAGGGTAGATTTTTTTTAACAGCACGTCTTATACTTGTTCACGTATTCGTATCTGTACTAATTACACTAATGAGTTAAGGAATGAGGACAGTCAAATTTAGAGGACTTGTAACCACATTTGCATGGAGAGAGAGTGGAAAACCAATTTAAAAACTCATTACACCCGACTGAGATTCGAACCCTTATCTCCCCATCATCAGTAGTCTAATCCAACACGATAGTGACGCCTTAGATCATATGGCCACCAAATCAGGTGTATCTGCAATTATGAGAAGGTAAAAATATTTTATTAAAAACAGGTGAGTCTTAAACCCTTACATCCCCTTCACTGGTAAACCAGGTTAGATAAGACTTACGCCATTATTTTGGATCTGACGTGGCTCATAATATAGATGACCTTTTATTTACACACACATATATATTTTACGTGAAAACTTTTAAATTATTTCTTCAAATCGTTATATTCGCAAAACAATGGTTAACGTAACTTTTTTTTGTTTTTCAAGCAGACATGTCTGAATTTGACAACCTCAGAAATAGAGATTAATTTTATTTTTAGCAAATACATTCGATATTGTGATATATAGTGACCCATTTTGGGAGAGGAAATTTAATGTTAAAATAGATACACCTTAACCTCCCTCCTTACCCTTTATTTCGTCTCCAGAACGTTTCAAATTTAGTCTGTATTGTTGGTCATGTGTAAGGACTGGATTCATAGGCACCAAAAATGTTTAAAATAGGCAGCAATAAGCACTAAATATAGATATAGCACCAAAATAGGCACTTTAAAATTAGACACACATTAATCAATGTAAAATTTATTTTACTACAAGATACCTAATACATGCAATCTACAAACAACTCCATTGCTCTGAATCAGTATATACTTTTCTAGATTTTCACTAGTGAAATTGGTTCGGTGGTCCGATAGAATATTTTTATAGTTAGAAGGGCTTCTTTCAACTTCACAGGATATCAAAGTACATCATTTTAAATTTGATAATTATGAAGAAATTAAACTTATCTTTTGCAATGTCGTGCTTTGCCCTCCCAAGATGTATTATACTGCTCCCATTGTTATCCACCCAGGATTTCTTTGCAGTACTTGTTCAAGTATTGTTGCGACTGACGAGGTAACAGGTTCGGGGGCTTGCTTCACGCCTTCTTGTATTGTATGCATTATCTTCACCGATTATATTAAAGGAAGATCCCTGGCTTCCAGTGACACGATAGCTCCAGGAAGGTTGCCGCAATATCTAGTTACATAGACCAAATCAGACACAACAATGCTATAATATGAAGCAACCTTGGCCTTTCCTATAGACTCAGCAACCTCTTCATCAAATGTTTGAATCACCTGGAAATATTGAGAATAGATTCATTATTTAAATTCTAAACAAAATTAACAAACTATAATAGAATTATATATCATATATAAGATATCAGCAAATTATTAAAATGAAACATTAAAAATGGCATGACTAACAGATAAAAATATACACGAAAAGGTACAAACACTTTAAATGACATAATTTAGACTATATATCTAGAACATTAACATTGGTCTAATACTTGACTGTATAGAATTATAAAAATATTGAAAAAATTGAAAATATTTTGACCTTAGATTACATTAAGTTTGTTGGTGAAGAAATGTTAAATTATATAAATTGATAATTGAATTATATTTCTTATCTGGATAATTTCCTTGCTCCTTTGTAAGCTGCGTAGAGACAGCCTTAAAAACCTTCTACATGTTTCGGCACAACAACGGCGCCATACTCAGGACTAATAAAAGAAAAACGTGGAATAAGTTATGGGGCAAGTAATTAGGTGTTAGCCAAGTAAGAGAAACAGAATGTATAGTGTTGAAAATAACTTTGTAAATAACCAATATAAAAATGAAATATCATATTTACCATTTTGATGTTCCTGTATGAGTTTCTCCAGTGAATACCAGAATCAAACTTATTGAAAATGGGAACAGTTGTGTAGATTAAAACTGAGGTTATAATAGTCTAGAACATTAAGCATTAAACCAATGTTAATTTTCTAGTTATATATTCTAAATTATGTCATTTAAAGTGTTTGTCGCCTTTCGTGTATATTTTTATCTGTTGGTCATGTATGTGACCTTGATTCACATTTTTAATGTGTCATTTTAATAATTTTCTGATATCTTATATCTTATGTTATTTTTAAATTATCAATTTGGTCCAATTGTTAATCAATCTATATATTAAAAATTTGCAATTTCACATACAAATTTTTGACTTTATATTTAATTACACCAATATTTTTTTATATTGAATTCTATTAATGTAAGTTAATGAAATAATGTTGGTTAAATCGAGTGTTAAACTATTCTAATTTCCACGTCAGTCAGGATAAGGCTGTTTAACCACGTCACACCACCCCCTTCCATCCCAATACCTCTTATTATTGGGTGGGATGTTCTAAACACATTCTGTCAAGGTCAGGCTAAATCACATGTTCCCCTCCCCTACCATCAACCGCTTTCAAACAAAATATTTCATTTCTATATACTAGACTCTTTTTGAGCAAAAAAAAAAAGGCAAAGAAAAAAGCCTAAATAGGCACAATTAAGAATCTTATTCATAAAATAGGATAAAACCAACAGAATAGGCAATTCTAGGCACTATAAAATTAACATACTGTACTTGTAATAGCATGAAACACATATATATCTCAACTGCATTTATTTACGATAAAGTAAAGAAAAAAGTCAAATATGCAAAACACGATCTCTGGTCATGTGTTTCTAAGAAAAACTGACAACCTCAAACATATATCTTTATTAATTTTTATTTTTAACTACATGTATATAAAAGCAAAAACCACGCCTTAGTATCTGTTGGAGGTATGCCCAAGCATTAACGACTTTGCCTATCTGTGACAGAGAGAGAAAGATACAAGTCAAAATAAGATTAACAATGTTAACGTTTAAAGCGATTGGCCCTTTTCATTTGGCGTGGATATGCGGAGCCATGGGAACAAACGGCTATCTTAGAGAATTTTTATTTTTTTGCAATTTTCTTTTTGGAAACGATTTGTTCAAGAATGGAAGCATGTTGATTAAGTTATACTTTATATACACACCTACTCTATAATTTTAACATTAATAAAATATCGATAAAATTGATATTTTTCAAGAGAAAACTGCCGGCTTCTTAACAAAAAATAAGAAAATGTAACAATTAATAAACTTCAATACATTATCTTAGAAAGGGTGTTGAAAATATTAACATAAAAATTTCGCTCATTATCGAGAAAACTGATATTTCCAAACGTACGATTTTTCCACAAGGTCTATCCGGTAGCTACACCTAATTTCATAGCTGATGGAACTGCATATGTTATAGAGAAAATATTTATCTTCGCTCTCTCTCTGTTACCGGTTGCCAAACCTTTTAGCTTTCGTTTGTTGGGAAGTGAGAGGGGAGGGTTTATTTGGAAATCCCTTATTATAAACAATGCGGCACAGGGAGTTTGGGGGGTTCAATTGACAGGCAATACCTTTCCTATCGGTATACAGCCTTTTCTAGAAACATTAACTATTTCTACAATCGTAATTGTTCAAGATTGAAGTAGGCCTATATTAACGTTTCTCTATTCCCCAAATAATTATGCTTAAATTATTTAATGTATAAATCTTTTTTCCTCATAATTAATATACAAACAATATGCATTGCCACTTGATTTACTGAACAAGTTCCGTCTTTACGAATTTAGGTTTAGACTCTTAACACCATTGCCCTTTCTTTACTACTTAATATTTTCCTTTTGGAATGTAATTGTTTGTAACAAGCCGGAGAATCCATAACTTTTGCTATATTTTAACTGTTAACAATACACTATTATTCAAATAAATATATTAATATATACATAGAATTATTATTACACAACCTTACGGCCAAAAAAACAAAACACACAACCAACACATTCACAAAATCTTAACGTGATCAATAAAAAAAATTCTACACAGAATACTGATAAAATATGTGCTTATTTAGTGAGTGTTTTTGATCTAGTTATTAGGAACACGAGAATCAAGACTACTGTAACTTTACGACTGTGCTGGAGGAAGAAGCACCATTTAATGGCAACAACGATAGCCCAGCATTGCAAATTTAATATTCGAAGGAAGAATGATTACGGAAAACAAAAGAATGACAACGCTGTCGCTCAATAGTAAGCATGCAGTTCCCTCAGGAATGAAATCAGGTGTAGTGACATCAACGGTTTCCGTGATCCATTTGTTCTTGTTGGTGCGGAAGGATACTTTGGTCGGTTATAAAGCCACGCCACGCCACAACTTTCACCCTCTCGCCCACCATCCCATTAAATAGATTTTAGACTTACACTAGACATGGCCAAAGGCCTTAAGGACAAAAAGAGAAAACATCGATTTTTTTCCAAATCAGCTTGAACAATTTATAATATAGTTCATATGTAGTCATTGTCTAAATTATCGTTGCAAAGTTGCAGAACCATTAAAAATGAAAAAAAAAACCATTAATTTTATTTGAAATATAATTTTATACAACCAATAGCTTATATAAGCAAATCTATTTTTAAATGAAGCTCTTTTAAAAGGGGGAATTTATTGTTAAGCTCTTTCGTGAATTTGGTTTCACATACTCTACGAGTTTAAAGTAAACGTCTTCATTTTGAGGTAAAGGATCGATAAATTATGTGAAGTTCATTGTGTCATTTATTATATTCCTATCTGTGATATCAACATATATATATATATATATATATATATATATATATATATATATATGTATAGTAAAAGTTCCTTTTAAAGGCCAATTAATCGGAAACACTTATACAAGATTACTAATATCACTTCCAATTGCAGTCTTCTGCACTCTTCAATTAGCACTAGCCAAATCATGATCAGATTAATGAGATTTTTCATTTTTAAATGGCTATATAAAAAATAAATAAATATGGTAAAATGGATTTACTCGCCTGAGCTACTCAGTTCTTAAATAGAATACATAAAATCACGTCAGAATACGATACCTAACTCTAGTTATATTATATACTCGTCAATGTAAAATACTTACAGTTCAGTTTCCATAGAAATCGTCTTTTAAAAATTCAAAAAATATTTTCTTGCTGTTGGCATTGATAACATTTTACTAAACTCTTAGAGTTATTCTATAAGTTTTGAA